>PVJS01003467.1:0-75468 GCA_004027185.1 Glis glis | reverse complement strand
ATCCTTGCCACAGGCCCGGAAGCAACAAAGAAAATCAGTTATGGACTGAAATCTCCTAAACTGTGAGCTCAAATAATCCCTTTCTCTTTATCTCAGGTATTCGTTATAATAATGGACAGCTGACTAACATGATATTATAAAGAAACTGACAAAATATCATTAATTACAGATTATAGGAGTGTCAACACCAAAACCTTGGTGATCTGAAAGAAAAATTACTTTGAGTTCACGATGAAATGTAGTAAGATTTATGGTTACAAAGTAAGTAAGATAAATCTAAAGCTTTCCTACAGTTTAGTAATAACTACTTAAAACATATGAAGAAAAAATATTCTACTCACAGTGATCAAAATTTTAAAAAACATGAAGTAAGCAAGAAGGAAATCTACAAAATTTTACATGCATATATATTTAAAGATCTACTTGTGTATATTTACCTATTTGTGTGTGCATATGTGTATGAATAAATAAAGACAGAAAAGTCTCATGATCCTGGATAAAAAGATACAATAAAATGGAAGTATTATTCTGAATTAAAGTGCCAATGTAAATAAAATTTCAATAAATAATCCAAACATTTAATTTTAAATGACTATAGTCTATTTCTTCTAATAAAATCAGATGTTAGAGTAACTAATTTAATAAGCAAAGCATTATCAGGGGTTCTTTTTCTTAATAGACTATAACTTTTTTACTTCTAAAATTAAAATGGTATTTTATTGGTAAAAATAGACAACAAAATCAATGAAAAATGAGAGAAAGACTGGAAAATAACCATACTTCACAACAGAATTTAGTATATGATATATATCTTTTAATAAATTCAGATAGAAAAACATATACAAAAGGTTAGAATCATACTTCATATACTATACAGACATGAATCAGAAATAATTTAAACAGACATTTTTAAACTTCGAAATAATACAAGAAATATTAAAATATGAAAGTCCTTTTTTACATGATACTAACACCAAAGAAATATAATTCATATAGTAGTGATATCATTTTCCAAATATAAACTTGAAATACCTGTACAGAACAGTAAAATCACTTCAAATTAAGTGAATATACTGGTATGAATATTTTCAGTATATGCAGTAGTCATAGGGTTAGCATGTTTATTATAGAAAGCATAATACAAAAGCACTAGTAAAATTAGATATGGATACGAATTGATAATTCATTAAAGAAGAAATGAAAAGAGTCAATACCCTAACTTTCACTCAAAATCTCCACTTCTATGAATATTTTCTTGGGGTATTCAGATGCACAAGCTGTGTTCACAGGCCATGTATGTTTAGTGCAACACTATTTTTATTAGCAAACAAGGAAACAAACTTGAATGTCCAAGGGTAAGAGGTTCATTAAGAAATGGTTGTCCTATCATGGATTAAGAATGATAATTTAGATGGAAAATTAGTGATATGTAAATTGCCTCTGACATATATCCCAGTAAAATTGCAGACAACAGAATGACCTGCATCCTGTCCTTTTTTCCCTAATAAAAATTATATACATTCATGTTACATATATGCATAAGCTTCTTGAAGATTAGAGTCTTAATTCTTAAGGATTAGTTAAAAATATCAACAGTGGCTCGATCTCTGTGAAATTCTTGGAATTATGGATGTTGTTTCTTTAATTTCTCTGTATTTTTTTTTTACCATGTATGTGTGTGTGTATGTGGTACTGGGGATTGAAACAAGGGGCATTCTATTTCTGAGCTTCAACCCCAGTCCTATTTTTATTTTATTTTGAAACAGAGTCTCAATAGGTTGATGAGAGTCTCACTACTTGCTGAGACTGTCATGGAACCTATAATCCTCCTGTCTCAGCCTTCCAAGTACTGGGATTACAGAAGTGCGCCACCATGCTCAGCTTATTATTGTTTTTAAAATATTACCTGTAGCATGTGTGTGTGTGTGTGTGTGTGTGTCCTTTAGAGAGGCGATTCTGGACAAAATTTTGAAAACAAAGAACATTCACTTAGCTGGGCATAGTGACACAAGCCTGTAATCCTAATATTTGGAAGGCTAAGACAGGAAAATCTCAGGTTTGAGGCCAGCCTCAGCAAATCAGCAAGACCCTCAACAACTTAGTAAGATCCTTACTAAAAAATATACAAAATAAAAAGGGCTGTAGGTATATCTCGGAGGTAGAATGTCTCTGAGTTCAATCCCCAGGATGCCCCCCTCCCAAAAGAGAATACATTCACTTTGTCAAACTTTCTGAATCCCAGTCCCTTTTCTAAGTCACACCTTCGCTTTTCCAGTCTAATTCTTTGCGAAGTTTCAAAGGCTTAACTTTAACCTTGGGCACAATCTGGTCCCCAACTCAAGTCCAAGACAGCTCTGCTACCACAGCTGTGGTAACTCTAAAAATAACTGACCTCAAATTTGTACTATTAGCTGAAAGAAAGAGTTGTTGCCATACACACTATTCTACTTTATTCCAGAACTTAAGTAAGCAAGGCTATGCTCATAGAAGACAGGAGTCGGATTTATCTTCCACATACAAAGCATGCTTGGTACTATATGGGATCCTAGGCCAACTATCCACCCAGACAATGGACACTACTATACATGAAAACATTTCAATGTTAAGTTCATGAAAACATTTCAATGTTAATTTATTTTAAAAGCAGAAGGAAAGAGCAGATAGAATAATAATAATGAATGATAATATTTAGTTCTATATCCAGCCTGAGTTATATTTGTTTTTATACCAACATAGTCATAAAATCAAATCTTTTGTTTGTTTTTGGCATTGAGATTGAATCCAGTAGCCCTATATTGTTTTTATTTTGAGACAGGATCTCACTAAGTTGCTAGGTTTCTAAGGATCTCACTAAGTAGCTGAGGCTGGCCTCAAACCTGCAATCCTCCCAAGTGCTGGAAGTACAGGCATGTGCCACCATGTTCTTCTCTTCTCTTCTCTTCTGCTTTGTTTTTCAAATTGAGGAAGAATGGCCTAAGAAATCAGAGTGCCTTAGGTTATCAGAAGTCATAAGGTAGTCCTATGTGACTGAGTAAAACACTGAGCTTCCAGAGGGCTTTGAAGGTATTTGATGGCCAAAGGATGCCTGCATCTCCTTCTTGAAAGCTCAACAGTGACTCCCTGGCAGACTCCAGTAGTCAAAACCAGTATCCTTTAACACTGGCACCTGAAAGCAATTTTAGAATCCTTCTTGGAACTCCTGTGGGCAGCCACTGGCAACCACTACTTTTACAGCACAGAGCAAGGTTTTCAGTTTGTCTGTTTTAAGCTATGAGTTATGGAAATCACTTAATATTAAAATAAGTTAAAATATCAGAGAATATGGCTATGAGAAGGCTAAGGTGTCTTTGTTTATTTTGTTTTGTTTTTATTCTTATTGCTCTTGTTTTTGGGTGCCTGCTGCTCAGGGCTTTGGGGAAATCAGGAGAAAATGCTGTGTTTTGAGATGAGTAGAAGGAAATTAAAAATTAGGAAAAGTGATTTTTATTTAGTGATGTGTATTTCCAGTGTGATTCCACATAAAAATTAGTTTCAATTGCTAATATCCAAATATCAGGAGATGGTTCCAATTTTAATATTTTAGAAGTGGGAGATGTCTAAATTTATATATACATATATATATATATATATATATATATATATATATATCCAGTAAGGGTACCAAATTTTCTTCAAAAGATGACTGTATATGTGTTTCCTTGTGTTTACATGCGAGGTCTCAATGTAAAGTATATTTCATACTGTGGGCCTTGGTCAAAAAATGTTCTAAAGCCAATGGGAAAAGCATTATTGAAAGAAGGCCCCATTCAGTCTCAGGCCTTTGTCCTTCCCCAGAGAAAGAAATGGCAGGTGAGGGGAGTGGGGAAGGAGAAGGCAGAGGAGAGATAAATGGCAAATGTCAGAGCTTCTTCTAAGCAAAACATCTGTTTACAAAAAAAAATTAATTCAATGCCATTTTTTTCTTGAGAATAAAACCAAAGCAGACGCTGAAATGGCACTGACATCAGTGGCCCAAGTGTCCCCTACTGCTTTCTGTTAAGTCTGAAAGAAGAGGAATAAAAGCTCCACGAGAGACTTCAGTTTCATTATGTCCCCTGCAGTCTAAAAAGCAATGGTAAGTGGCGTAAAGGTCTTTAAAGAAATCTGAACAATCGCAATGGCTTCCAGAATGTTTACTTTGAAGAAGGAAACATGTATTTTTCTCCACATGGAAACAACAACAGAAAAAGCCATCCTGCCCAAATCTGAGCACAGGAAGCTGAGATGAGGCACTGCGGGCGGAGGGCTGGGAAGCCTCCCTGGTTGTCCAGTTCCCCTCGGGGAGGATGATTGTGGTGTGGGGAGGATGAGCCCTCACCTTCTCTGGAAATATGTGCTTTGCTTCACACCCACTCCCAGGTTGCACATAAAAAGCTTAGAGTGTGTGTGTGTGTGTGTGTGTGTGTGATTTTAATTCACCTATTTAAAGTACATCTGTGATAATCTCTTCGGAATTCCTGTTTGGGCTTTATAGTTTTTGTTTATAAGATAAAGTAGTTTTCACATCCAGATTGTCAACTCCCAGAAATAAGAGGCTCCTTATGTCCTGTTCTTTTCAGTGAATGACCCTATTGTGGGAGGGGTGCTCCAGAAGATAGTACAGAATGAATGAGAATTCTATTACAAACCACCTCAAGAATGTATTTTTGTCCTTAATTCCTTATGTAAAGTAATTCTGGTTACTCTAATATCTGAAAATCTTGCATCTCTTCATCCTGTAGAATACTGGGACTCTGGCTCCATTCTGCAAGGAAGCATTTGTGTTTGCTATGTGATTGAGACAGGTGGTTCCGTAAACACATTTGAACTTGATTATCCCCAGCATTCTTTCTCAAAGTGTCATGATGGACAGGTTTCCTCAATTATCATCTGGGGCACTGGTTACACTGGGACCACCAATCTTCATTTATAACAGGGAACTTAGAGGATTATCAAACAAAACGATTGAGTACTGTGCCTGGACACAAATCGAGAATGATTGTAGACAGAACTGCATCTGAGGAAGGAATGGCTTTGTGAGAAAACGTGTGTGTGGGAGGGGGACTCTGAGGAGACTTCATTTATGATAATATAATGAAGAGGTGGAGGTGGACCTACATTGTGTTGTTCACGTGACTAGTTTGACAAAGCACTCTTGCTATTTAGGACAGCACAAGGAATAATTTCCTGAATATTTGATGAAAATATAGGCTTTAGAATCAGACCAATTACTCTGTGTGTGTGTGTGTGTGTGTGTGTGTGTGTGTTTTACTGGGGATTGAACCCAGGGGTGTTCTACCTCTGAGCTACACTCCCAGCCCTATTTTATAATTAATTAATTAATTTGTTTATTTATTTATTATTTTGAAACAGTGTCTCACTAAGTTGCCAAAGGCATTGCTAAGTTGCTGAGGCTGGCCTTGAACCTGTATTCCTCCTATCTTCACAAGTACTGAGATTACAGGTATGCGCCACTATGTCCAGCTGAGACCAGTTAGTATATGTAGCCTGCTGAGCCTCATCTATACAGCCAAGTTTCTAATACCTGCCTTGAAAGGTTCTAGTGAAAACTCCACTAGAGGATGAAAATTGCCTGGCAAACACTTGGTGCTCCTGCTTTAGTGTCTTTTTCCATATAATACTAACTTCTTTCATATATTTATTCATCAGATATGTTATCAATGATAAAAATGAAATAATATAAATTGTAGCTGATACTTCCACCTCTACAGCTTTTTACAAACATTATCTCCTTCACTTTTCTCCAAGCCCTCTGGGAGATGCAGTGTAATTATATTCATTTTATGAATAAGAGAATTGAAATATCAGTAAGTGCTGTATGTTACCTGGATTGATATCTCATTCCTCACAATGTGGTAGTGTTATGCAGCGTATAAAGGCGTGTAAAACAAGGGCTGCATTTTTAAGATTTGATTAGGTCAAAAGTAGCATATACACATATAACTAATACAAAACTGAATTAATACACTCCAATGGGGTATAATAAAATGATATAAAAGTTATGGGGAGGAAGAGGTCATTTTCAAGTACAATAATAAGAGAAAACTTCCACAAAGGGGCAGCTTTTGAACATGTTCCTGAAAGATATGTGGTCTTGTAGATGGAGATATAGAAAGGTTTTTCAAGGAAAAGGCTGAACTAGAATAAAGTTGCAGAAATGGAAAAGCACAGAGCACGTTGAGAATAACAAATAAACTAAAAGCAGAAACCATATGGGCAAGAAGGTGAAAAATAGGAAAATGACTGGCATTCAGTAAACATCAGTAAATATTTATGAAATAAATTCAAAGTTAGTTTGAGGCCACTTGAGAAAGTCTTGAATGTCAGGCCAGGATTTGGATTTGTCTGGTAGTCATGTAAGCATTTTTTTTTTTTTGTACTGGAGATTGAACCTGGGGCATTATACCTCTGGGCTACACCCCCGGCCTGATTTTACTTTTTATGTTGAAACAGGGTCTTGCTAAGTTGCAGATATTGGTCTTGAACCTGTAATCCTACTGTCTCAGCATCCCAAGTATTGGGATTACAAGCACAAGCCACCATGCCTGGTGCATTTAAGCTTTTTGAGTTGAGAATGGCATGCTTAGAGAACACCATAGCTTTGGACACAGTTTCAGAATATCCTAAAGAGGGTAGACACAGGAAGAGTGATAAGTCAGAAAGCAATTGTAAAATTCTGGGCAATAGTGTGTTTCAGAAACACAGTAATGCCAGGAATCATGGAGAATAATGAACAAAAGATTATGAAAATCCTTTTTCACATTTAGCTCATAACCTTATTCATATACAAAGAGACAGACAGACATACTCTACTGCCTCTTAACTCATGATCACACATGTTCATCCAAGACAGCAAGCATACCTCCCCTCGGGAAAGAGAACCAATGAACACCATTTATTTTTATTTTCCCATTAATTTTAATTACCAAAATGGAATGTATTATGCTACCTTTAAAATTTCATATCAAGGAAGCATGCTGAGAACTCTTTCAAACTGCATTTCAAACAATTCAATTTCTAAAGTCTATGTTAAAGGATACAGGGATGAACTGGCACTGTATCATTTCATATCTGCATTTTAATATGAATTTTCCTAATGCCTTCACCTCGGATAAATGATAGCTATTGGGATCCTTAGATACATACTATTTTTTGGTCCTGGGGTAGAACTGGGCTTAAGTAGAAAGACAATAGACTAAAAGTGCCAGGCCTTTCTGTCAGCTTTCTAACCTTCCTCAGTATTTGCAAAGTGTTATGCTATTTCTAAACCAATATTTTGGTAGGTTCCACCTGTCATCAGGAGGGAAATGTGCTGTTCGCCTTCCCTTCCCTGGTCCTGAACACCTTGTCCTGCAGCACAGATTCCTCCAGTACAGACAGAAAATACAAAAGCATAAACCCTGGTAATCATACAGAAGAAGGGCTCCATTTGCATACCCTTCATAATTCAATTTAATTTTTTTTTGTCAAGAGTCCTGAATGCTTTGTGTTTGCTTTAATCAGAATGTTGACATTTACACTGAAGCCAATTTCTCTTTTTCTCCTCCGTGTTTTGTTTAACCACGACAAGTGACAGCAAACTGGAAAGAACAGACTTTTTAAATTGGCTCCTTGCCCGGAATGCATCATTTCTCTTGTAGCTTTTCCCCCCTTTCTGTGCATCGTAAGAGGAAATGTGAAAACATACTCTGTGAACACAAGAGTGAGGTGTTACTGCTTTTAGATAAAGATTTGTGTTGTATTTTAAAACTAGATTGCTGTACAGTTTCAAGCTATTAGCAAGAGCCTATTATGCTGTGGCTCAGGGTCCTCGGAGAGATATGCTTAGTATATTTCAGTAATTCAAGGGAAATAGAAAACTACATGTGAAGATATTTAATTGCAAAAGCATCAACTTCTGAAAGCTGCAGGAAGCAAAGAACAAGCACGGCATCTGCCATTAACTCTTTCCAACAACATTTTCTCTGATCTTTTCCTGTCTTGCCCCAAATGCTGGAGGGAAAAGCCCATGTGAAATTAAACCTCCAGACATTAGCCCTTCAGAACAGCAGTGAACAACAGTGCTGCAAATGCCCTGCCCTCTTTAGCAGAACATGCTATTGTTGGGTTTCACGCTCAGTCTCTAGCAGTTCTATGAGAATTTAGGTTACATTTGAATTAGAATTTGCCAATATACGAGAGTCAGTGGTTTAAACCAGAAATAAGTTTGCAAATGGCTTTATTAAACACAGAAGAAAATATGTCTCTTCATGGTATTTAATTCTGCCTCAAAAAGGACAGCAGGCAGGGGAGGAAATGGGTTTCAAATAAACCAGATACTGAAGTCATAGATTCTTCTTTGAGAATGTAATTTAAGGAGTCACCCAGGTACCAGCAAACCTATAGGCAGAAATCCCTTCAATAAGCCCTTGAAAAATATGCCTTTTTCCTGTATATATCAAATCTAAAAAAACACCAAATATCAGAAATTTACCTGAAAGGAACACAGAGTGTGATGGACTCTTCCTGCTTTTTCTGTTGGTTAGTTAATGTTGTACCCCACAAAAAGGTCATCACAAAATATAGTCATAGAATTAATTACTTCAATAGTAATTTTCAAACTCTAACTCAGGATTTATTATTGCAACTCAATTTAATGGATTATGAATATCATTTTGTTAAGTGAAAAAGCTTAGAATAGAAAATAAGAAATGATTTTGCCTTAATAAACTAAGCATTCTTTCATGAAAGGTATTTTAGTCACATTTTGTGTGTACATGCATGTGAATTAGATCATGATGTAAAATGTATTTATTATTGCACATCAGCATTTGAAAACACTAAAACATGTGAACAAACCCAATCTATCTAATACCTTATCTATCTGCTTGGTACTGTGTCACAAACTTCACCATTTGTCATTTGTTGGAAATGCAAATACATCTGAGAGAGGAAATCTATTCCTGACAACTAAGTGTGAATTTAACAGCCTTTTCTTGCCACCAGAGATGCCATGGGAAACATAAGGGCACCTGTTACTTTAGCAAAGAGATGACCCATCTCTGGAATATACAAAAGAAAAAAGCTTGTAAATGAGTGAAGAGAATTACAATAAAGAATATGCCATAAATGGAAGATAATAGAAGGGAGATTGAAATGATCACAAATATTATCAGTTGTTGCTGGTGAGGAATCCATTAACGCCGGTGAAGGGGATGAGGACAGAGTGAGAAGGGAGAGACTATAGCCAGTTTAGAAACCTAGGATGTTGAGGAATTATTTGCGGTAAGCAGTAAAGTGCAGTTTCCTAGGGATGTCATAAAAAGGCATTGCAAATTAAGGGGCTTAAAACAACAGAATTTTATTCTCTTACAGTTTGGGGCACTAGAAGTACAAAATTAAGGTGTCTGCAAGGCCATCTCTCCAAGGGCTCTATGGGAGAATCTGCCCCATACCCTTTTAGTATCTGGTGCTCCTAGTTATCCTTGCCATTCCTTGCCTTGTAGATACCTCTCCTGATTCTGCCTCTGTAGTCACAGGGCATTCTCCTTTGAGTCTCTATCTTCTTTTCATATAAAGACAGTGGTTTTGTTGGTTCAGGGTCTACCTCGTGATTTCATCTTAATTTGATTTCAACTTCAAATACTTTTCCAAATAAGGGATAGGATCCACCTGGTTAGGATTTTACTGTGTCTTCTGAGAGGATATAATTCAACCCATATGAAGGGAGTTAATCAAAATTATTTAATATCAAACCATTTTATCTGTGAAAACAAATGAAAGTATTCTAGGAATGAAAATATAGGAAACATAGACTCAAGGAAGACAGGACAAAACTACTTTTATTGTTTTAAAATTATCCAAATATACAAACACTTAAAATTCAATAATAAGAAAACAACCCAATTAAAAATGGGCAAAGAATCTAATAGATACTTTACCAAAGAAGATATACAGATGGCAAGTGAGGATAGAAAAAGATATTCAGCATCATATATCATTAGGGAATTTCAAATTTAATTAATAGTGAAATTCCACTACTTACTTACACAAAGGACCAAAATCCAGAACACTGACAGCATCCCATGCTGGCAAGGATGTTATGCAACCAGTGTCCTATTTAATTATTGGTGGCAATGCAAAATGGTACAGTCACTTTGGAAGACAGTTTGGCAGTTTCTCACAAAACTAAATGCACTTCTACCACATAATTTAGCAGTCACACTTCTTGGTATTTAGCTAAATGAATTGAAAACGTATGTCCACACAAACACCTATATAGGAATGTTTACAGAAGTTTTATATATCAAAATTAGAAATACCCAAGATGTTTTACTGTAGGTCAATGATAAATAAATGGTAGTACATGCAGAAAATGCAATATTCTTCAGTACTTACAAGCAATGAGCTATAAAGCATGAAAATGCACTGAGAATGTTTAAATGCATATTACTAAGTGAAAGAAGCCAGTATGAAAAAGCTACATACTGTATGGTTCTAACTATATGACATTCTAGAAAAAGCATAACTATGGAGATAATAAAAAAAATCCACAGTGGTTTCCAGGGATTAGAGAGGTGGGAGGGGTGAATAGGTAGAGCACAGAAGATTTTTAAAGGAATAAAACTATAGAATCTGCAAAACCAAGAGTGAACCCTAATGTAAAATATGGACTTGGGTGATAATGATGTGTCAAAGCGGGTTCACTGACTGTAGCAAATGTACAACTGTGGTGTGTGATGTTGGGGGAGGATGTACATGTGCGGGAACCAAGGGTGGGGAGAGAAGAATCTTGACAATTTGAAATACGGATGAAAAGTTTTTATATAATGGGCATTTAGAAATTTATAAAAACCAAAAACTTCAGAATAAAAAACATTTTTAGGAATAATGAAAGATTAACTAAAATTTACCAGATGATAGGTGGAAAAGTGAATCTCAATAAAATTCAAAGGATTAAAATCAGATAAATTTATTCTCTGATTTCAGTGTAATTAGGCTAGACATTAATTTAAAATAGATTTAAAAAATCACATAATGGAAATTAAGTAAAATACTGTTATGCAATCCAAAGTCAAATAAGAAATCACCATGGAAATTATAAAATATCTTCAACTGAATAACAATTATGGTTGCACATATTAAAATGTGTGAGATTCATCTGAAGCCATGATTAGAAAAAACCTATAGATTTCTGGTACCATGTCGGAAAGAGGAAAATGTCAAAAATCTAATAATATAAGCACTATATTATGAAGTTAGGAAAATTAAAAACATACAGAATGAAGTAAATTTTAAATGCAAATTACAAATTAATGAAATAGAAAACATTCATAAAATTGAGAGGGTCAACAAACATAAAATTTACTCCTTCAAAAATAAAATGAAGGGCCGGGCGTGGTGGTGCATGCTTGTAATCCCAGTACTTTGGGAGGCGGAGACTGGAGGATCCGGGTTCGCAGCCAGCCTCAGCTCTCTCTCTCTCTCTCTCTCTGCCTGTCTCTCTCTCTCTCTCTCCTTAGTGAGGCCCTCCACAACTTCGTGAGACCCGGTTTCAAAATAAAGTATAAAAAATAGGGCCGGGGGTGTAGCGCGGAGGTAGAACGCCCTTGGGTTCAATCCCCGGTACCGCAAAAAATAAATAAATAAATAAATAAATAAATAAATAAAATAAAATAAAATGAAAAATTCCTTTAGTACAATTAAGAAAAAAAGAAATAATGCACAAATCACCAATGTCAGAATCAAAATGGATACTACAAATTTTACAGAAACCAGAAAGATTGTAAGGAAATATAATAAATAGCATTAAAGAAATTTGAAAATTTAGAATAATTAATATATAGAAAATTACAGTATATCAAAACACATTCATAATATACTTTCATAAAAATTAAAATAAAATTATCTGTAACTAAAGGCTTTTAACAAAGAGTTGGGCATGGTGGCATGTGCCTGTAATCCAGTACTTGGGAGGCTGACGCAGGAGGATTGCAGGTTCAATACTAGCCTCAACAATTTATCAAGACTCTCATCAACCTAGCAAGACCTTGTTTCAAAACAAAAATTAAAAAGGGCTGGGAGTAGGAGTGTAGAGTTTGAAGGTAGAATGCCCCGGGGCTCGATCCACAGTAACACACACACACACACACAACCTTTTAACACAACTTTTCAACAAAGAAAAACTCAGGCTTAATTGACTTGTTTTTAAATTCTACCAAATACTTAAAATATAAATGAAATAGATCTTACAAATGAGTACATCAAGATTTCTGGTAAGGTGAAGTGAGGAATGTAGAAAACCTTTACCCAGATAAGTACTGATAAAGCTAGAAAAGCTGTCAAATCATGTGTTGTAAGTCAACAGAAGGCATACCATAAATTGAGAACTATTTATTCAACAACAATTGGAATTTCTGAGTTTGCTTCCTTCCACCAACTCCATTGACATGAAATTTAATAATCACCAAAAATGCTGTGAAAACCAGAAAATTCACTGTTTAATGGGGCTGACTTCATTTGTAGTGGAGTTCAGAAGAAATCCACATTAGGAAAGAAGGAAAGAAAGGAAGGAAGGAAGGAAAAAAGGAAGGAAGGAAGGAAGGAAGGAAGGAAGGAAGGAAGGAAGGAAAAAAGAGAGAAAGAAAGAGAGAAAGAGAGAAAGAAAGAAAGAAAGAAAGAAAGAAAGAAGAGAAGGAAGGGAGAGAGAAAGAAAGAAGAAAAATCAAGAAACAAAAAAAAATATTTGAAGAAGTTATAGCTGAAAACTTCCCAAGGTTGATAAAAAATATTTATCTATGTATCAGTGAATCTCAAGAAACTCTAAATATTATAAATACAAAGAGATCTGTGTCTAGACCTATGACAAGCCATCAAAAACTAAATAGAAACAGAAAACTTTGAAATTAGTGAAAGAAAATGGTTCATATACAGAGGAAAAACAGCAATATTAAGAATATATTTATCGTTAGAAACAATGGAAGACAGAAAGCTGATGACCTATTCAAACTGATGAAAGAAGAGCAAACTCTCAACAGTGACTTTTATATTCAGCATCATTATTCTTCAAAAGTGAAGGTGAGATAGGAATTATCATATAAGCAAACACTGGGAGAATTTACAGGTAACAAATCTTCTTTATAGAAATACTAAAGGATATCCTAGACTGAAAAGAAATGAAACTGGATGGTAATTCAAGTACACATACAGGTTAAAAATTTCTATTGTTTTATTATTGCTTTTGGCAATTATCTTTCAGTCTGTTAACAGTAAAATAGTGAAAATTACACCATCTTTCATATTTTCTAACCTTTACTGATGATCTTTATTTCTTTGCATAAAAACCTTAATAACCTTGGTCTTGGCAATGATTTCATGGACACCCAAAACTTAGGCAACAAATAAAAAAATAATTAAGTGGTATTCCATTCAATTAGAAACCAGAAACCTTTATAGATTTTTAAGTATTGTTATGGGGTGTGTATAAGTTAGTCTTCTAGTGTCATAATTTTACAAATGTGGATGAAGTATAGGAATCTTCATACTTTTTCTGTTCCTTTATACACTTCTATTTATGATTATCTTAAATATTTCTTCTATATACATTTTGAATCATATTGGACAGTAGTATAATTGTTTCTTTACCATTAAGCAGAATTTAGAAAATTAAAAGTAGAAAGCCTATTGTATTTATTCAAATTTTTTCTTCATTCATTCTTGAAAATCCATTAGTTATTTGGGGGGGTATCTTCTATTTTTTTATTGGTGCATTGTAATCATACATCTTCATGGTTTTCATAGTGGTAGAAGTACACATGCACACATTGATCAATTAGCCCTCCCCCAATTCCCACCCCTTTTTTAGAATAAGTCTCATTGAGAAAAGTATTTATTTATTTGTTTATCTATTTATTTATTTATTTTTCATCTGAGAATGACTTGAATCTCTCTTAAATCCTAAAGGACATGTCAATGTTTACAGCATGCTGTGTCAACAGTTCTTTTATTTCTGATCTAAAAAAACCGTCATGCTAGATCTTTTTGGTCTCCATCATTTCCAGTGAAAATTCTATTGTCATAACTGCTTCTTCCCCCTCCCCATAGGTAAGATGTCATGTTACTCTGGCTTCATGATTATTCTTCACTTTTTTAATTATTAAAAGTTCACTTTTGATGTTTCGTGTGTTCGGCATGCATTTATTTGAGGTCATATTATTTGGGATTCATTCACTTTCTTGAATCTATTAAGTTTACATTTCTTGCCAAATTTTCTCAAAATTTCATTTGGTATTTCTCCAAGTACATTTTCTACCCTACCCTAATTCTACTGCATTTCCAAACTTCAGCATTTTCAGTGTTATATCTATTGTTGTAGTCCCATAGATCTTAAAGTCTGTTCATTTTTTGGTCTATTTTTCTCAGTTCTGGTTATATAAATATCTATTGTTGCACCTTAAATTCTACTGTTGAATACATCCATTGAACTTTTCCTTTCTTTAGTTCTAAAATTTCCATTTGGTTGTATATACCTCTTATTTCTTTTCCAACTTTTTTTTTAAATTGAAATTGTTTACTTTTTCATTTGTTTCAAGCATGTTTGTAATTGCTCATTGAAGAAATTTTTAAAATTTTATTTGAGCCAGGAGTGATGGCACAGTACTTGGGAGGCAGAGACCGGAGGATCCAGGTTTGCGGCCAGCCTCAGCTACTTAGTGAGGCCCTCCGCAACTTCATGAGACCCGGTTTCAAAATAAAGTATAAAAAATAGGGCCGGGGGTGTAGCTCGGAGGTAAAATGCCCCTGGGTTCAATCCCCGGTACCGCAAAAAAAAAATTGGGAATTATAGTTATACATAATAGTGAAATTTGTAATGGCACAGTCATATATGTACATGGAATAATTTGGTCTATTTCCTATTCCTTACCTCCTTTTTCCCTCCCTTCCTCCCTCTCCTGATCCCAGGACTACTAATATTCTATTGTTCTCATTTCTATATTCATGAAGTCCCTTTTCTTTTCTCTCTATAGTTTCCACATATGAAAGAAAAACTATAACCCATGACTTTCTGAGTTTGGCTTACATGATATTCTCTTACATGGTATTCTTCAGTTTCATTGATTTTCCTGTAAACAATACAATCTTGTTCTTTATGGAAGAGTAAAACTTCATTGTGTATGTATACACTGTTTTTTTTTTATCTGTAAATCTGTTGAGGAATACCTAGGTAAAGAACTCAAAAAAAAATGTGCCATCAAAACAACAAATAGGAGGAGCAGACAAGATGGCATCAGAGTAAGGACACAGAGAGGAGCCTGTCTGTAAATTGTCTTGGGCGCTCCAAACTGAACAGCCATACACATCCCACACGACTTTCGTGGGTGATAGGAACTAAAGACAATAACATTTAAGAATACATAGAAGCCCACTGATTAACATCCAGGCTGAAAAAGGGTAAAAAAAAAGGGGGGGCAACCAACCAGAGATGGGAGAGCAATAACCCGATCCCAGACGGGGTCACCAGACCAGCAGGAACCTTCAGAAGATCCGGAAAATCTTATAACCAGCAACCTGAGGCCTTTCTCTCAGACAACATTATCACCAACCACAAAATCTGACAACCCCAGGACAAAAGGACGGAGAAGGAAGACTGCCATCCACTTCCACTGCAAGCCAGTGGTCCTCCGCACACTCGGCAGTAGAGGTGAGTGCCACAGCCTCACAGGATAACTGAAAAGAGCCCCCCCCCGGAAAAAAGAGAGGGTGGGGACACAAGCAGTCTGTGGCTGTAGCCACACAGGAAAATCTGAGGAAGAGAGCTGGTCTGAAAGTTGCAAACCAATGCAGCCTTCTCTGGGGAGTGCAGCGTCCCTGCCTGCACATAGGATAGCCCTGGAGGGACTTGGAAGCAAGCAGAGGAGGAAGCTAAGAACATCAGCTTTCCCTGCCTGCAACCCAGAAAGCCTGGGAGAGTCTCACCCCAAAAGGGAGGAGAGGGCTGGCTTTGCTGACCAGCACCCAGGCGGAGGGAAAGAGGGACACCAGCAGTAGACAGCCATGGCCTTCCTCCTCTCCCTTGGTACCCAAGCCAGACACAGAGTGTCTCCGCCTAAACAGACAGACCCAAAGGGACTTGGGAAGTAGACGCCAGAGTTCCCTGCCTGAACTTAGGTGGAGAGAAAAGAGGGTCGTGCGTGGGCAGTAGAGCACTTCCCCGCCTGTGCTGGGGACAGCCCCGGAGGGACTCCAGAGGCAGGAAGCTGAAAGCCCCAGAGTTCCCGCCTACAATCCAGAAAGCCCGGGAGGGTCTCGCTATAAACGGGAGGAGAGTGCCGGTGCCACTGCCCTGCACCCAGCCGCAGAGTGTCTCCACTTAAACAGAAAGGTCCAGAGGGACTTGGGAAGTGGAGAACTCCAGAGTTTCCTGCCTGAGCCTAGGTGGAGAGTAAATAGAGACACAGGCAGAGAAGAGGGTGAGCCTCCCCCACCTGTGCCCAGGTCAGCCTGAGAAGGAGTCGAGACGCCGCCTAACCTGTGGAGAGAGCCGGTGTCCCCCACCTGTGCCCAGGCAGAGAGAAAAAAGGGACACAAGCAGTGAAGAGGGTGAGCCTTTCCCCACCTGCACACAGGCTAGCCTGAGAGGGACTCGGCCTAACATGTGGAGAGGGCTGGTGTCCCCCACCTGTACCCAGGCAGAGAGAAGAGTAACACAGATAGTGAAGAGGGTGAGCCTGCCCCCATTTGTGCCCAGGCCAGCCAGAGAGAGGCTCGGGACATGGCCTAAAGTGTGGAGAGTGCTGGTGTCCCCCATCTGTGCCCAGGCAGAGAGAAAAAGAGACACAGGCAGCAAAGAGGGAGAACCTCCCTTCACCTGTTCCCAGGCCAGCCTGAGAGGAACTTGGCCTAACATGCGGAGAGTGCCCATGTCCCCCACCAGTGCCCGGGCAGAAAGAAAGAGGGACACAGGAGGGTGAGCCTTCCCCTACTTGCACCCAGGCCAGCCCAAAGGCTCTCTGCCTAAGCAGGAAGAGACAGAGGGACTCAGGAAGCAGAGACTGCCAGTGCACAAACCAAATAGGTGAACCTGTGCACAAACCAAATAGGTGAACCACCAGAAAAGTCTGGCACACATCAAAGACAAAATCATTA
The DNA here is from genome assembly GCA_004027185.1 of Glis glis. Classification (NCBI taxonomy): domain Eukaryota; kingdom Metazoa; phylum Chordata; class Mammalia; order Rodentia; family Gliridae; genus Glis; species Glis glis. Next base: position 58,305 of record PVJS01003467.1, on the reverse strand, counting down.
CCACTGACAGACGGAACCAATCAGCAGCCCTCACACTGAAGTTTAAAAATGCACAGGGTACAAACTGACCTACCCACATCTCTGAGTCTACCCCCTATTACAGAGGTTACAGACATGTCCATGGACCTCAACACCTAGATCTCATCAACAACACCATTGCAGCAGACAGAAGGAACCCTAGAGTAATTGCAACCCAGTACCAACAATCTACTGGCAGAACAACAGTGGAGTGATATGGGACCCAGGTATCGAAGAACGTATTAAAGGGTGATAAACACACAATAGAGAGCTAAGAATAACCATACAGCACAGGCTAGCCACCATTAAGGCACACCTAGCAATAAATATCTACATCCAGAAGAGGTTACTATACAGGGAGAGTGATTAGACACAAGAAACCTACAGAGTGAGAGGGAGATACCAAAAGCAACAAAGATATAAACTTAAGAAACCTGAAATCATGGGAAGGAGGAACAACAAAGAAACAATGAGCTCCCACAACTCCACAATAATAGAACCCATCACCACAGAAATGCAGAGATTGCCAGAAGGACAATTCAGAACTTTAGTAGTAGAAATGATACAGGATTTCTGAAAAGAATTCAGAGAGAGCTTGAAACAAATGAAGGATCAAATAAGAATGTGACACCCAAAATAGAAATCAAATAGAGGCTCTGAAGGAACTGAAGGTTGCAAATACTGAAATGAAGGCACCAATACAAACTATTAACAGTAGACTAGATCACATGGAAAACAGAATCTCACTCTTAGAAGACGACCACTCCAAAAGTGAGAGATCGTGCATAATATTGAAAAAACAATTCGACAGCAAGAATTGAACATCGAAGAGATCTCGGCCAACTTGAAAAGGGCAAACCTAAGAATAATAGGCATAGAAGAGGGAACAGAAGCTGAAACCAAAGGAATAAACAATCTTTTCAGAGAGGTAATATTGGAAAATTCCCAAACATAGAAAGGGAGGTCATCACCCAGGTACAAGGAACATATAGAACCCATAAAAGACAAGATCAGAGAAGAGGTTCACCATGACACATAACAGTCAAACTGACTAACGTAGAGGCCAAGGAGAGAATCTAAAAGTCAACCAGAGAACAAAACCAAGTAACATACAGAGGCAAACCAGTAAGAATCACCCCCGAACTTCCAAACCATGTCATGAAAGACAGGAGGGCCTGCGGCGACATATTCCAAACTCTGAGAGAAAACAACTTCCAACCAAGATTTACCTACCCAGAAAAGATATCTATAAAAGTCGATGGGGAAATAAAAACCTTCCACAACAAATAGAAGCTGAAAGAATTTATGTCTGCCAAACCAGCATTAGAGAAAATACTCAAAGAGATTAACTATAAAGAAGAGATAATAAAAGCCAGAACCAAAGAAACAATAATTCCCATGAAATAGCCAAATAAGAAATGGGAGGAAAAACACTACCTCAAAAAGAAGTCAAAATTCAAAATGTTAGGAATTAAGAATCATCTCTCAATAACCACGCTGAATATAAATGGACTCAATTCACCAATCAAAAGACATAAGGCAGCAAAATGGATCAAAAATCTTAATCCATCTATATGCTGCTTACAAGAAACACACCTTACAAGTAAAGACACTCACAAACTAAAAGTAAAAGGCTGGAGCAAGGTAATCCACACTAATGGAATATGAAGACAAGCAGGAGTGGCAACTATGATATCAGAAAAATTAGATTTCAAGTCTAAACTTATCAGAAGAGACAAAGAAGGTCACTTTTTACTAGTAAAAGGAATAATCCAGCATGAGGATATAATGATAGTCAACATTTATGCCCCAAATATAGGTTCAGCTACCTTGATAAAACAAATTCTTCATGACTTAAAATCACACATAGATCCTAATACAATAATATTGGGAGACTTCAACACTCCTCTCACACCACTCAATCAATCTTCAAGACAAAAGGTCAGTAAAGATGTCTCAGACCTAAGGAACTCCATTGGTCAAATAAACCTACTACAAACATACAGAATATTCCACCCAACTACAGCTGAATTCACATTTTTTTCAGCTGCTCATGGAACCTTCTCTAAAATAGACCATATCCTATGCCACAAAGCAAGTACTAGCAAATTCAAGAAATGTGACATAATCCCGTGTGTAATTTCAGACCATAATGGAATGAAACTAGAAATCAACTGTAAGAAGACACAGAGAAATATCATAAACACATGGAGACTGAACACCACACTGCTGAATGAAGAATGGGTCAAAGAAAAAATAAGGGAGGAAATAAGGAAATTCCTAGAAACAAACGAAAATAGGGAAACAACATATCAAAATCTTTGGTACCGGCCGGGCATGGGGGCGCATGCTTGTAATCCCAGTACTTTGGGAGGCAAAGACCGGAGGATCCGGGTTCACAGCCAACCTCAGCGCGCACATGCATGTGCGATCTCTCTCTCTCTCTCCTTTCTCCTCTTTCTCTCTCTCTCTGTATCTCTCTCTCTCTCTTTCTACCTATTGAGGCCCTCCGCAACTTCATGAGACCCGGTTTCAAAATAAAGCATAAAAAAATAGGGCCGGGGGTGTAGCGCGGAGGTAGAACGCCCCTGCGTTCAATCCCCGGTACCGCAAAAAAAAAATCTCTGGGACATGTTGAAAGTAGCATTAAGAGGAAAATTCATAGCACTGAGTTCTCACATAAGTAGAACTGACAAGTACCACATAAACAACCTAATGACACACCTCAATGCCCTTGAAAAGCAGGAACAATCTAACCCCAAAGCCAGTAGAAGACAGGAAATTATTAAAATTAGAGCAGAAATCAATGAAGTGCATAATAAAAAAATACAAAAATCAACAAAACCAAAAGCTGGTTTCTTGAAAAAATACACAAGATAGATAAACCATTAGCCAACCTAACCAAAAGAAAGAGAGAATCAACCCAAATTACCAAAATAAGAGATGAAAAAGGAGATACACCACCGACATTGCGGAAATACAGAGGATTATCAGAAACTACTTTGAAAAGATATACTCAAACAAAATGGAAAACCTAGAAGAAATTGACAAATTTTTAGACACATACAACCCTCCAAAATTGAATCAAGAAGATATAGAAAAATTAAACCAACTAATAACAATCAAAGAGATTGAAGCAGCAATAAAGAGCTTACCATCAAAGAAAAGCCCAGGTCCAGAAGGTCTCCCAGGTGAATTCTATAAATCATTTATGGAAGAGCTAATCCCAATATTCCTCAATATATTCCATGAAATAGAAAGAAACAGGACTCTCCCAAATACATTTAATGAAGCCAATATCACATTAATACCAAAACCAAATAGAGACAGCTCAAGGAAAGAAGACTACAGGCCCATATCATTGATGAACTTAGATGCAAAACTTCTAAACAAAATACTAGCAACACACATTCAAAATCACATCAAGAAAATTATGCACCATGACCAAGTTGGATTTATCCCAGAGATGCAAGGCTGGTTCAACATATGTAAAACAATCCATGTAATTCAACACATAAACAGAAGTAAAGACAAAAATCACATGATCATTTCAATAGATGCACAAAAAGCATTTGACAAAATCCAGCACCCATTCATGCTAAAAACACTGCAGAGAACTGGAATAGAAGGAACATACCTCAACATCATAAAGGCAATATACAATAGGCCCGCAGCAAACATCATACTGAATGGGGAAAAACTTCGAGAGTTCCCCTTAAAAACAGGAACAAGACAAGGATGTCCACTGTCACCACTCCTTTTCAACATAGTACTTGAAACTCTAGCCAGAGCAATAAGGCAAGAGAAGGAAATAAATGGAGTACAAATAGGAAAAGAGGTGCTGAAACTATATTTGCAGATGACATGATATTATACTTAGAAGATACAACAAACTCAGTCACAAGGCTTATAGAACTGATCAACAAATTCAGCAAAGTGTCTAGATACAAAATCAATCTTAAAAAATCAGAATTTTTTCTGTATGCCAACCATAAATACACTGAAAAAGAAATTCAGAAGACATTTCCACTCACGATATCCCCCAAAACAATAAAATACTTGGGAATAAAACTAACCAAGCAGGTAAAAGACCTCTACAAGGAAAATTATAAAACATTTAAAAAAGAAATTCAAGGGGATCTTAGAAGATGGAAAGATCTCCCATGCTCTTGAGTAGGCAGAATAAATATCAAAATGGCCATTCTCCCAAAAGTGCTCTACAGATTCAATGCAATACCCATTAAACTACCAAAGTCATTCTTGACTGACATAGAAAAACCTGTCCTTAAATTATTTGGAACAACAAAAAACCCAGAATAGCCAAAGTAGTTCTCAGCAACAAGAACCATGCAGGAGGCATCACAATACCTGACTTCAAACTATACTACAAAGCCATAGTAATAAAAACAGCATGTTATTGGCAAAAAAGCAGACACATAGACCAATGGAGCAGAATAGAAGACTCTGAAACAAATCCACATACCTACAACCAATTGATTTTTGACAAAGGGGCTAAAAACATCCACTGGAAAAAGGATAGCCTCTTCAACAAATGGTGCTGGCAAAACTGGCTAACTATATGCAGAAAAATATAAATAAACCCCACCTTCTCAGTTTGTACAAGAGTCAACTCAAGATGGACCAAAGACCTAGAAATCAGACCAGAGACATTGCAGCTACTTGAAGAGGGCATAGGTCCAACACTTCTACACATAGGTACAGGTAAAGACTTCCTCAATAAGACCCCAAAGGCACTGGAAATTAATATGAGGATCAATACATGGAATTGCATTAAATTGAAGAGCTTCTGTGCAGCAAAGGAAACAATCAAGAACCTCAAGAGAAAGCCGACAGAATGGGAGATTTTTGCCAGCTACTCCTCTGATAGAAGACTAATATCTAGAGTATACAGAGAACTTAAAAAATCACCACTAAAAAAACAACCCAATCAAAAAATGGGCAAGTGAACTAAATAGACACTTCACAGAAGAAGAAATAGAAATGGCCAATACATGTACGAAAAAATGTTCAACATCATTTGCAGTCAGAGAGATTCAAATCAAAACTACTCTGAGATATCACCTAACTCCAGTAAGAATGGCAATCTTTAAAAACACAAATAACAAGAAATGCTGGTGAGGATGTGAAGTAGGAACTCTAATACACTGCTGGTGGGATTGCAAATTAGTGCAACCACTTTGGAAAACAGTGTGGAGGATCCTCTGAAGAATGGGAACAAACCTACAGTATGACCCAGCAATACCACTTCTAGGCATCTACCCAAAAGGACTGAAACCAAACTACCAGACTAATGCATGTGTATCTATGTTTATAGCTGCACAATTCACAATTGCCAAACTTTGGAACCAGCCAAGGTGTCCATCAACAGATGAATGGATTACAAGACTATGGGATATGTACACAACGGAATTTTACACAGCCATAAAGAAGAACAAAATTACATCATTTGTAGGGAAATGGAAAGAATTAGATAACATTATGCCAAGTGAGATTAGTCAGTCATGAAGAGTGAAAAGTCAGATGTTCTCCCTAATTTGTGGAAGCTAGATAGAAGGAGACTTAGAAGGGACTCCAGACAAAGAAGAAGAAAACTTTAGATGAACAAAGAAGATGACCTATCTGAGGGAGTTGGGAGGGGGGTGGAGGGAAACACACTAAAGTGCATGATGTATATATACAAACTTATAAGACTCAATCACTATGCAGAGCACGAAAGGGAGGGAAGGAGGAGGGAATAAGATGGGATTTGAGGGAGGGTAAATGAGCAATGTGTGCATGTATGATTCTGCTAACCTGACACTTATCAAATGTATAATTACAATGCACCAATAAATGACTATCAAAAAACAACAAATAACCCAGTCAATAAATGTGCAATTGAACTAAATAGAAATTTTTCAAGAAAAGTACAAATGGCCAACAAATGCATGAATAAAAATATTCAACTCTTTAGCAATCAGGGAAATGCATATAAAAACTAGACTGAGATGTCATTTCATTCCAGTTAGAATAGCACTCTTAGAGGACACAAATAATAAATTCTATTGAGAATGTGGGGGAAAGGAACACTTACACACTGTTGGTGGGATCATAAGCTAGTAAAATCACTGTGGAGATCAGTATGGAGGCTCCTCAAAAGACTAGGAATGAAACCACCACATGACCCAGATATACCATGCCTTGGTATTTTTCCAAGTGAATTAAAGCAAGAATACTATAGTGATATATGTTGAAGATTTTTTTTATTGGCACACTTTAATCATACATCATGATTTAGTTCAGAGTGATAGAGTCATACATGCACACAGTACTTGGTGAGCCCTCCCACAGCTCCCACCCACTCCCTCCCCTTCCCCTTCCTGTGCATGCCATTGTGATTGGCATTGATAAGTTTGTGTATGTACATTGTGTCCATTAAGGTGTTACCCTTTTAAGGGATGTTTTAAAATAATTTTCAGATCTTTCTAGTACTTCTTTCAATTCAATATATTTTTTCTTTTTTTTGTGTGGTACTGGGGATTGAACCCAGGGTCATTCTACCTCCTAGCTACACCCCCAGCCCTATTTTATTTTTTTTGTTTCGAAACAGGGTCTCACTAAGTTGCAAAGGGCCTCATGTTGTTGACACTGTCCTCGAACCTGTGATCCCTTGTCTCAGCTTCCCAAGTACTGGGATTACAAGCTTGCACCACCATGCCCAGCTCAGTATATTTTTTTCATTGTGAGATTTTTGCAATCTTGGAATGACAAAAATTTTTATTAAAATCTAGACTTTTGTATTGTTATGAGAATGTTTAAGTTAATTATTTAATCTTTCTGTTTCATCTGCCTTTTTCTTCACACTACTGCAGTAGAGGAAGGGTGGTACTGCATTCTTACTCCCAAGTTGAGGTAAAAGTCTAGATTTTCCACTGAAGCTTGTATTGTCATCTGAGAGAAAGGGGTCTTTACTCCTGGCTGTGGGAATTTCCACCCCCATGTGGTCTATACTGACAATGCATGTAAAGGTGGGGGCAATCTTATTACTGCTTAGAGACTGTGAATGTCCTGATTTCCCCAGGCCTTCTCTGACACTATCCAATCATGGAAGGAGAAGGACAATTTATTAATGTCAAGAGGAGGCATAAGTGCAATTTCTGATCATTTTTATTTTTTCTATTATGTTCATTATTCTTTTTATAATTTTATTGGTGCATTAGAGTTTCACATCATAATGTAGTTCATAGTGATAATGACATACATACAGCTCTTGGTGAGCTTTTCTCCACCTCCCTCCCCATCCCCCCTCTTCCCCATACATAGTCTTGAGATTAGCATTGGTATTCTCATATATGAAATGTGATCATTTTTTAAGTTCCTGAAATAAAACAAACTTGTTCCCATATCATAGATTTCATTTTGTGCCTAAATTTTTTTCAACATCATTGTGGTGGGGGGGCAACTCAATTCTCAGCCTGAATAATGATAAAGACTTTCCCAGACAGAGCAATCTAATTTTCTCTTTTACATTGTTATTCTCAAATATATTGCAGTGTTTAATTTTGTTAACAGCTATTAACCTGATATTTTGTACTTTCAGATTCTTTTTCTATTTTGGTATTTATTTCCTATCACTAGATTATAATATCTATGAGAGCAGAAACCTGGTCTGTCTTGATAGCTACTGTTTCTTCGTATGTTTACAACAGTCCCTGGATCAGAGTAAGCATTCAATAAAAAATTGTTGAATGTGAATGAGTGATATGATTGCTTTCATATTATATTTCCATGGTTTAGTCACTCATTTTCCTAAAGAAGAAATGTATTTCATCATATTGATGATAGGAGTTTATCTTTGCTCCTCTGATAATCCAAAATTTACTGGCAAGCAGGAGAAAAGGCCTGAGTGACAGGCTTATGGCTTTGTGGTTACATCCTGAGGATAATTAACTCTTCTAGGCCAGCTGTGACCCCTGCTGGGAGTCAGCCTGTGCCCAACATGATGACAGAATTGGTCCCAAATGAGGCCACTGCACTTGAGTCTCTATAGTGAGCCCATGATTTTAATGAACCTAAGGCCCTGCCAAATAGGAAAATCAAGGTAGAATTTAGGGACCAATTGGTTCCCCAGAGAATCCTGCAAATGACTTGAGAATTTTAGAATGCAGGTCTAGTGGTCTAGCTTGCCAGTGACCTATGTGAAATGATTCCAGTGGAAATAATATAGTCTTTTCATATTTTCTTGCATTTTTTCCATAGTTCATTGGATAGTTATCTATGTCTGAATTTCAACAATTAGAAACTTTCTCAATTTTAGGCTTTTTCTCACCTTTTAAAATGCAAATACTTCAGGGAAGGAGAACAGCTGGTCAGTCATTTTGATCATAATGTAATGAGTTTATTAGAGCCGGCCTGGAGAGGGAATCCTGACACAGTACATACTATCCCACAAACATGGCTCTCTTTTGAAGCTTGCCAGTACTGGAAAATTTCCCCACAGGAGAATTTCCCAGACATCCAGACATGCAGCAATGCAGTGACTCTAACACACACAGATGAAAGGCCTAGTATGGAAAATGAGTAAATGGTTCTCAGAAGAAACCACCACTGCGGACTGAGTTATTTTGGTGGGAGTTGTAGTAACTCCAAATCCTAAGATCATTATGTTTTACAAAACCAATGTCCAATGATTCTAGTGAAAATCTTGTTAAAGTCCTGTTATCATTGTATAATAATTCTATTATTTAAATATCAGATTAATAGCATACATATAATAAAACTGGGAAATGTAGTTGTGAATGACATTGTTAAGAGAGACAATTGGCATGGTCATTCAGAAAGGTGTCATCTGCTCTGAGATCCAATGCTTACCTATTAACACAGGAGAATGAGAGTTCGGGGCAATGAAAGCAAAGGGATTCATGAGATAGAAAAGTTTTCTTTCCTTGATGAATAAAAGAAGATGAGGTTGCCAAGGACATTGAGGATGACTGTTTAGAGAAATATAACCCAAAATAATAAGTGCAAATGAATATTTGGAAGAGTAGCAGAATACAACATAAGGTAAGATTAAAGTCTTGATTATGACAATTTCCAATTTGGAGCTTTTTGAAGGTCACTTCTGATATGAACATTATATTTTTGTAGATTTAATAATATTTATTTAGATGAATTCTAAAGAGAAAATTCTAAATGATAGCTCAGATTAGAAGCTGTATCTATAACATACTGGCTTTAGAAACCTAAATCAATATGTAGATCTATGCTTTAATCAATGAAAATAGGAAAGCATGAATTCTGTTGGTAAGAAATTATCAACAAAAACAACTTTAATTTAAAATTAATTTCCCTTTACTTATTTGGAAATCCTATTTCCTTGATGGGGGAAACAGTTAAATGTTCTTCATCATACTCTTGACCTTAGACTGTGTCACAGGTACAAACCATAGTTGGTTTTCCAGATCACAGTAGCATAGACTTGCCTCTAAGTCTTTTGATAGAGAACTACCATTTAACTACTTGAGACACTTGAGTTTATAGGGAAGGAGATGAGGTAACAATGTGAAAACTCCTCTGTAATTGGCCTAACCAATTGATGGATGGCTGATGAAAGATTTAAGCATCACTTCCCATTTTCCTGGTATGGAAGAGGGAATAAACAGTTAAAACCCTAAATTCCATTTGTCTGATTGTCTGATTGGAGTTTTCCATCTGAATAAAAACAATAAGGTTCAATAAATGGCAGTTTTTGCATAGAAAGATAGAAAGAGACATATGTCTCCAAATGTTATTATTGTAATATTATTGTCAAGACCTGGAAAGTAATGTAAGAACAAGGTTGATGTTTCTCTCCCATCTCCCTTTCCATTCAGGATCCTGGTGAAAGGATCAGTTCAGCCTGAGCCTCCTGGGGGCCAGGCAACTTGCAAGTGTTGCTATGAAGATATAATACATGGTACTGAGAGACTGCTCAGAGGCAGTGCAGGAGGTCCCTCCTGACCACTTATAGAATCCCAGGATCCATGACAGGCATTGAGGCTAGAGAATAGATCTCAGAGATTGAATGATTGAAAATGATGGCTCGGAAAAGGGTAGTGAGGCTGGTACCTGACAGTTTTTCCTCTCATGGAGCTCTGACATACTCAATACATTACAATACAAAGTGCTCTCAATACATTACTATGTGCAATATAGTATCATTTCTCCTCTTACCTTTGTGTTTTTCCATCCCTCCATTCAGACCTAATTCATTCTGAGAGGTTGCCAAAAGGAGCAAGAATGGAATGATCACTGACGATTAAGACATTCATCAACACCAAGTTCTAAAATAGTCAAAGCCTTTCTCTTCATCCAGTAGGACTTCCAAAGAGTAGAGGAACATAGGATATATAAATTTAGGTTAAGGACCTGCAAAGCAGGGGCTTGACACTAGTGGGAGGAAAATCTGTGATGAGGCCAGTAAATGTCAAAATTGAGCAAGAGCAGCCACACTTGCTAGGATAAAAAGACATGGCAATAACTCCTCTACCTCTGGATTCAAGCAGACTGGCACATGCATCCAGAACCAGGAGACACCTTTCTTGTCGATATCACTGCTTAGGAGAGACCTTTGGAATGTTAGACTTCTCAACTAACTCTGTGATTGCTGGATTCCTCGAAATGCCAAGGTCTGTTGCTCCTAAGAATGATTCTCAGACCTTCCTCAGAAAGCAGATGCCTCCAGTTTTCCTTATTGTAACAGTTTTGGGTGTTGGATAAAAGGGAAAATTAGGTATATGTTGGTTCATTCCTCTATGAAATAGCCAGATTTTTAGTGTCAAAAGGCATTCATAGGCAAAATGGCCTGTTCTACTTTGATACAATAATAGAGACAAGAGTAAATAGCCTATTAGTTAGATTATGCCCTTTCTGTTCTTCTCTTGCATTTCCTGTACCCCAAAAATAATATTTAGGAGTACCTGGTCTGTGGATAATGTCCCTATTATTTTCTTAACTCAAATAAATCACCATGAGTTTAAAGGAGTGAAGTCCCCATTCACTCCAGTATGTCCACAGTGTGCACTTCCTGAGGACTCTCTAGAATTGCTCCCAATGCCCCTGTTCATTAGGTGTCAGGGAGCTCAGGTGCAAGTGAAATGATGGTGCTTAAGTTTACCAAGTGTGCATATATGTCACTATCATTATGAACTACATTATGATGTGAGGCTGTAATGCACCAATAAAAGTATTAAAAAAGAAATGATGATGTGTTGGCCATCAGGCATCCTCATTTTTTTCATAACCCTCCTGGTTTTGACAGACTAACATGAGAGCTGTCTTGCATAGACATGGCAGGCAAACATGTTTTTCAGTGCAAGAAAGAACCCACAATATCTCTATAGTAGGTTTTTGGAATCAAAAAGAAATCAAGTGAGCACTGCTGTTCTTTCCCTTCACAAGCCGGAGAAAAGAGACATCAGTCTATCTAATAGTGCAAGGTCAGCACAGTCCAAAATAGCAAAATAAATCTGGGTGGTCTCCACATGTTTCCATCAGTTTCTTGGGTGGTTCAGAGGTGCCAGGTATATTCCCCCATTACCAAGGGTTGGATCATTTGGTTTCTGTGCTGACCTCTGTGCAAACTGTGTGGGTACACCTGAAATATGAATATGATGATGGTATTCCTATATTGACATGGGTGACGAGCAGGGACCCTAATTAGCAAATTTCTATGGCTTCATATCAGATTTTTCTTCAATGTCAGGCAGGTCAAATGCCCCTGGCTGCTGACTGCTATTGTTCCTCTATGTCAGTTCAAAGTGGTATAGGCACCACTATTTTCACCATGGGGTCTACAGAACCAATAAGTAATCCCAACTCATACCCCAGGGAGGGCCAAAGGTCATGATCCATAGGACAGTGCACAGGCCCTCAAAACAAGGAAAGCACTGGTATCTATGAAATAATTTTACATATGTAAGTTAGTCCACATGGATATCATAACAAAATACTGTGACTGGGTGCCTTATACAACAGAAATTAATTTTGTCACAATTCTGGAGCCTATTAGTTCTAGGTCAAGGTTCTAGATGATTCCATATCTGGTGAGGGCTCTCCTTCTGGCTTGTGAATAGCCACCTTTTCAATGTATCCTCATATGTCTTTTCCTTGGTGCATGGGAAGAGAGAAAGAGAGCTCTCTACAAACATTAATCCTATTGTATCAGGGCCCCATTGTTATGACCTCATTTAACTTTAATTTCTACCAGAGAGGCTCCATAACCAAATATAACCAAGCTAGGGGTTTAGAGGAACACCCATATTCGATCCATAAATGTATTCTTGGCAACATACTGCATAAAGGGAATGAATCCATTTTAAAAACTTGGGAAAAGTGGGCATTTTCCTAACCCAAAAGAGGAAGTTACTTGATATTCCTTCCTTCCTTCCTTCCTTCCTTCCTTCCTTCCTTCCCTCCCTCCTTCCTTCCTCCCTTCTTTCTATGATGGAGTAAATGCTGTCCTTGAAGTGGGTGTTGTAATAAGAGATGCAGTATCTTCTCTTTTCTGAAGAACATTCCTATTTCTTTTCTTTTATTCCTCTTTTCTCATATCTCTTCTGCTTTCTTTCCATTCTTCTTTTTCTCCCTGCCTTACATGGAAGCATTTTCTTTAAACACTGTGAATCCATATCATCTAGTAATCTGCTGTGTGCCATTGCATATCATTTCACTACTCTGTGCTTGGATTAATCTTGTCCTTTAAGAAGTTAAATAAATATGGATTATCAATGGGTGATTACATAAAATTAACTGGAAATTTTAGAAAAATTATAAAAAGTATTTCAGCCAAACCACAGATGCTGGAGTAGGAAGGTTAATTCAAAGGAGCAATTACATGAAGGGGAAGGGTCCACTCCACTTTAGCTGAGATGCCATTATTTCAGAAATGCTTTATATTCCAGATACAAAGTGGTCATGATGGAGTAAATGCTGTCCTTGAAGCGGGTGTTGTAATAAGAGATGCAGTACCTTCTCTTTTCTGAAGAACATTCTTTTAGGAGGATAGGCAGCAGGCTGTCACTTGTCACCCATCCCTTCTCCATTCTATTCTTATTAACAAGCCCTAATGTTGATGGGACAGCTACACTGAAATACAGTACTACTGTTCTTTTTCTCCCTCATTTCCAGATGATGTCAGGGGCGAGGCCTTGTTTTTGTGGTGTAAAAAGGGGTGTCTGGGAGCTTCCAGTAAGGAAGCTTACAAGGGGCTGACTTTGCTGGGAGGTTGGCCATTTTTCCCTTTACTTCCTTGTCACTTCTAGTGCATGTAATGTAAACTCGATGACCAGAACTCTAGCTTCCCCTGGGATCATGAGTTGAAGCACTAATGATGATATAGCACAAGAACAAATGAACAAGCAGGAAACAATTTAGGGTCTGGATCCATGATGATTCATGGAACTGCCACACTTTCTCAGAATGGCTCAACTTCTTATATGCTTACATGAAAGAAGAATGGCCATTTGGGGTCTATTTGTTAGGTTTTCAGGTAACTGTTGCCAGAGCTAAACCTAACTGATATACAGGGCTAGCTGAGTAGGTGGTTGATTTGATGAGTTCTAGGAAGAACCTCTAGATATGACCTCATTTGTCTCTCAGTAGAGCCAGTATCCAGAGTAGGAAGTAATGAGTTATGGTAGATATAAAGACTATTGGTCATTGGGATTAGATTATGTAGCCCAGAATTAAAATCTGGCTCTGACATTTACTAGCTATTTGAGTTTTTAAAAGAAATCTTCATCTCAGTTTTTTGCCTATAAAATGGAAATCGATTCTTATGTCATGCTTTCATAAGGACTAAAATAAATGCCATATATAAAACACTACCTGGAGTGTATTGAAAGACTCAGTCATTTCTTTAAATAATATATTACATTGTATTTTATAAATAAAACAATAAAATAAAATATACATAACAAATATTTGACCTTGGTTACTGAATTTCAGATCCTCACAGCACTATATCATCTTTGTGTATAATGTATGGGGAAAATTCTGGAAAATATCTCCTCACAGTAGTTAGAACAAATAATGTGTGTGTGTGTGTGTGTGTGTGTGTGTGTGTGTGTGTGTGTGTGTGTTAAAAGTCCCAGAGTAATAAAGCTTCAAGTTCATCAGCACAGGGATTTGAAGCCAAGTCCTCAGGCTTCTGGCTCAGGGATCATCCCACTCTATCAGTATGCATTTTTAAAATCTAAGAGCAGCTGAGTGTGGTGGCTCATGCTTGTAATCCCAGTACTTGGGAGGCTAAGACAGGAGGATCCAGGTTTGTGGCCAGCCTCAGCTACTTAGTGAGGCCCTCCGCAGCTTAGTGAGACCCCGTTTCAAAATAAAGAATAAAAAGTAGGGCTCGGGGTGTAGCTTGGAGTTAGAATGCCCCTGGGTTTAATACCCAGTACTGCAAAATAAATAAATGAAAGAAAGGAAGGAAGGAAGGAAGGAAGGAAGGAAGGAAGGAAGGAAGGAAGGAAGAGACTAAGAGCTAGAATGCTTTGTTATCATTGGTACTAAACCCCACGTTAGCTAAGTTAGGTTGGCTAGATGAAACAAAAAGAAGACTTAAAAGTAGTTGTACATGTGGAACTTGGACAGGGGTAGAGATGGAGGGAGGGAAACACTATCAATCTGGGATAGTGTTTGTCCCTGGGAAGCACCTTTGCATAGATTCAGGACAGCTTTCTAAAAGCAGTAGGGGTGAGGGGTGAATTGTATTCTGACTTGAACTGTTACACTACAGTCCAAGTCTGACATTAACCAGCCAGATTTAGCATCATACACCACAGGCTTAAGGAGAGAGTCCACAAGACTTCCCTTGCTTCAGAGGCCAGCTGCACACACTTCTGATTACTGGCTACATATCCAAGGATGCCCACAAACTCCTTGTTTGATAATCTACTAGTATGACTCACAAGAAACAGGAAACTGCACTTATTATTACAGTATTATTCTAAAGGGTGCAAACCAGATCCAGCTAGAGGCTTGTCATCACTAGGTTCACTAACCTGAAGCTCTAGGAGTTTTTTTATTGTGGAGGTCTGATTGAATGAATCACTAGTCATACGATTCCAGACAGTTGCCACATCCTCTCCCCTTCTCAGAGGTGGGACCAGCCCAAGCCCCAGCTCGCTGATCACAGGGTGGTTTTCTTTAGTGTCTGGTTCCCATCCTGCATCATTTAATCTATTAGCAATAACTCAGGTCATATCCAAGGAGTTCATGAATAACAAAGACACTCCTACCACTTAAAAAATTCTGAGGGTTTAGCTTTTCCCTTCCATGGACCAACAGCAATGGCCAAAATATTTATTTTACAACAACCTGAAAGAGAGACAAGGAACAGATTCCTAGGTCTACTAATTCCAGATCCACTTCTAGGTCAGGGATTAGGAGGGATCTGTGGGTAATCTTGGCCTAGTTTACAGTTTTACCAAGAAGTTATAGGTAAAAAACTAAAGTAAATATTAGTTAGACGATTTAGTTTTGGTGTATTTTCCCAATATTAGTTTCCATGGACTTGTTTTGCAAATAAAACCACCATTCTCATTGCATTGAACTTATTCAAGTAGAATCCTACTATGTGCTGGCTGTTCTTTTTTAACTTATTTTTGTTCCCATTACATTCTCACATTTAGTTACTGTTTTGTTAGATTTTTCACAATCACTCTAAAGAGTTGATGGATGATAGGTAAATACTGCTCTGAGATGTTGTTACTTACCTAAAGTTAAATGGGTGTTTAATAGCAAATCTGTACTATGCAATTGTTAAAATCTTATGATTTGTTTCCTTAAAGCTTGAGTTTGACTCTATGTCATTTGATTTCAGGTCAATTTAACTAGCCTATCTGTCTCAGTCTTTCAAATTTAAAATGGATGCAATAATATTCCCAAACCTCTTATTCTTGTGAAGACTCCAGAATGGTGTGTAAAGTATGTGTGACATTTTACATGGAGTTTGGCATATAATAAAATCTCAATAAATATTGTTATTCTATACAGACAGTTAATAAAATACCCAGCAACTGAGTTTTAATGCTTTTCCCACTGACATTAAATATAAAGAAAAAAATTTTTGAGGAATTTCTTGGCAAATGGGCTTGGATTATCTCCCATCTTTAAAAAGGGAGGGGCATAGTAAGATCTATTTGATCACTTGGCTACTCCACCTTGGGATATTGTGTCAGTGTCAAAGAAGGGCATCAGGAAAGATCTGACTTGTTTTATTTTACTTTGCCAGACCAGATTTGTTAAATCAAACAACCCAAAACAGATCGGCTGCACATGAATTTTTCTTTTTTGAAACTTTTTGAATGTCTCAAATTTTAGTTTATGCCACTTCTTCACAACTAACTGTGAATTCCTACAAGCCATAGTAAAGTTAGACAGCCTTATATTTTTCTTCCTGCTTGAAGTTCAATGTTGAATTCTCCACTTGTGAAGTTTTGGGAATTGTCCACCCAACTGGGGTTTTCTCTTTTATTTTTTGTTTAACATGTTCTGCCACCTGTCAGCCATTTAACTTTGCATCTTAATCTTTTATCTCTAAGATTTGCTTTCATTGGTTTTTAAAAATGTCTTTGAGGAGGTGTTTGGCCTGAATCCAGTACATGCAGATTCTTCTAAACAATTAGTAAATGGATCAGAATACTTTTGAATGAGAAGATTCCTTCAGAAAGACACTGACACCAATTTAAATAAAGGACATGAGAAGAAAAAAATGGAAAAATTCTTTCTACCTACATAAAAATAATTTTCTTAGCTTTATGAAAAATAATAAGACCATATAACAATAATAAATTTGAAGATAGGAAATTTAAGGGGAAAAATCACTGTAAGTAAAATAAAAAACTAGAAAAATATTTTTAACTCATACAATCCAAATAAAAAAGGGCTAATTACCTTAGTTAATGAAAAATACTCTCTATACACAAAAGACTATGAAAAGTGGACAAAATGTATATTATCAAAATAAATATAAATTTCTTCTAATGCATGAAATGATAAGACAAAATGAAATGACTTAGTGATATACTGTGTTGTTAAAAATATAAGGAATTCTCATACATTATTTGTGCAAATATAAATTGATACAACCTGTATGGAAAGACATTTGGCAATAATTATCTAAAGTGCAAGTATTCTTCCTCTTTGATTTAGTAATTTCATTTCTAGCTTGTATCTTACAGATGGTCAATAGGTAATTCTACATTGCTTCTAATGGCAAAAGGTTGCAACAATCTCAATGTGTATCAGTAAGATGCAGATTTTTTAAAATTATGGTAAATCTATACAAAAAAATACTACAAAGCAAAATAAGAATAATGAGAAAATATTTCTGTATTAATGGAGATGATCTCTAAAACACCTTGTTAATTAAAGGGAGGTGGAGAAGCATGTGTACATTACTACAGTCATCTACCTTTGTGCAACAAAGTAGACAAAAGAAGATATTTGTACATATTTTTATGTAACTCTCTTGATTTACTTGCCTTATCACTAGAAGGATACTCCAGAATCTGAGATCATAGATAATTTTTGTAAAAAATGAAACTGATCTTTGGCATATGAGTTCACTTGAAAATTATCATACTTTTATTTATCTTTTGATTTTTGAGTGATTTTAATCTCCTGCTTATGCATGACATGACATTTATTCATTTATTTAGTGGTACTGGGTATTGAACCCAGGGGGGTTCTACCACTGAGCTACACCCCTAACCCCTTTTATTTTTTATTTTCAGATAGGGTCTCTAAGTTACCCAGGCTCGCCTCAAACTTGCAATCCTCCTGATTCAGCCTCTCAAGTACTGGGATTATAGGTATGTGCCACCACACCTCGGTATACATAATATGAATTTTAATACATAAAAAAGTCTGCAGCTTTTTTTTTCAATTAACAGTAATCTACTACATTTGTCAAATAACTATTCTGATGAATAAATACAATACTGTCCATAAAAAGAGGTTTGGGAGCAAAAGAAAGCATAGATCAGCCTGTAAAACATACCCTAAAAAGTGAGAAAAATATTTATCAAGTAATATTCAAATTAAAACTAGGGATCCTTTTACTTTCTGAGGAACATAGCTCCCTGCACACTGAAAAGCCCATGTGATCTATCACAGAGCCTCTGAAGAGGCAGGTCTAAACATAGTTAGCAGCGGGTCCATGGGTATCTCTGCCAGGTGACTTTGAACAACCTTTTGGATTGTCCTAAGTTTTTCACCTTGGATTCTTAATGGGCTTTCATATAGGGAAGTTGAACAGGAAAAAATAAAATAAAACCATATAACATTCTCATTTCCTTCTTCTTTAAGGGGGACTTTCATCTATTGGGATACTAGGCTAGAACTCTCTAGGACACTCTTTCATCCAGCCTTCATTCATTCACTTACTAATGTACTTGCCTGTTCATCCCTAGGCCTCTGAGAGCGGGGGATCCTATGTGTGGAAGTCCTGGCCCCGGTGAAGGCAAGCTAGACCTTACCTTACTCCATGTGAGTGGAGCAGCAATGGCAAGGGTGTTATCCCAGTCAAGTTCCTTGGAAACCCCACTCTGAGGCAAAGGTTGACACACATGGAGTCCCTCGAGAAAAGGAGCACCGTATGGGAAGGGAATGGTGCATGGCAGTGCTCTAGCCACAGAGGCCTAAATTGGTCTGTTTGTCTGCTTGTTTGGGACACTGGGGATTTAATTCAGGGGCATTCTACTTCTGAGGTACATCCCCAGCCCTACTTTATTTTATAGTTTGAAATAGGGTTTCACTAAGTTCCTGAGGGCCTGGCTATGTTGCTGAAGCTGGCCTTGAACCTGTGATTCTCCTCTCTCCACCTCCCAAGTACTGAGATTACAGGTGTGTACCACCATGCCAGATACCTGAACTGATTCTATGGGGATCTGGAATTGGCCCTAAAGAGTTTTTCCAAATTACAGCAAATGTTCCAGGCCTTCATACCCTTCAGCATGTTGCTGTTACTCTAGATAATATAGGAGAGCTGCTCCCCAGGAAGGGTAGGAAGGGTATATGATTTTAGACAAAGCACCTCTCTTCAGCCAACAGCAGGTTTGGGAAGAGAACTGGGCTGAGAGTTGCCCAACTCCTTACACTTGGGGAAATTAATACTCATCCTGATGGTGGGATTCTGGTCAGTGACCATGGCATGCAGCACACATGAAACTGACTAGGTTAAGGATGGGACTCTACTCACAAACTGCTGTGGATCTGAAAAACTCACTTCAGACTAGTCACTTTTCTCTAAGTATAGGGAGGACCCAGTGTGTCTCTTTTCAAAAAAAAGAATTCTATGTGACTGCCATGAGTTATTCTAACAGTCCATTCCAGAATTTCTCCGGAATCTGTTAGAGGAGGATTTGTGTTTGGCACTGGTATTAACCTATATTCCTGGCACAGGTCTTCATCTCTTCAAACACACACCTGAGAACTCAAATAGCTCACAGTCGGAACTGCTGGCAATCGTACTTGTGATAACAAAATGGAAAGGTTCAAGCCAAGAAAATTTTAAAAAGACATACGGCATGACAGATGATGCCTTGCTCTAAGAAAGCCAAGGGCAAGTTAATCCACCCTTACCTGAGGGCATTCAGATATGAAGAAACCATACAAACCACAGCCAAGCCAGGCCACGTGCGGGGGTGGAGGAAGCGACTCCCTACCCAGTGTGATGTGGAGGAGCCAGCAAAGCCCTGGGTTCCCAAGTACTTCCTCCAGATGTAGTTTATTTTCTGAAATTCTACCATGCCCTACTTAAGGCTCTGATTCTGTTTAAAGTGGAATTCCTTTCATAATCATCAGATCTAAAAAGGCAGAGAGAGGGAGTCATGAGAAATAGGTTTCTCATTCTCATGTCAGGAACTAGACATGTGACCCTGGATAAGACTTTTCTCTCTGGAACAGAGAGTCTGGGATTTGGTACAGTGTCTGTGATTTTTATGTCTTTTGCTTTTGTGTAATGTGATTCCAGCAACTGTTATCACTCCTATTTTTGAAAGTTCTGATTTGATTCCTTTGCTGCTCATGGATATCTGACAACTTCTGTATCTATAATGTAACAAAATGTTTGGTGTGAAAAGTCGATGTGAAAAGTTCTGTGCTTTTTCCAGGAAGGCTCCATTAGACTTACTGTGTGTATCTCAGGGAAGCGGAGTAGAATATGCAATCCCAACTGCAAGTTTGGGCTCCAGTTACATTCTCTACAATCTTTCTGTATGTTACCTGACCACTCCAGGAAGGCAAAGGACCAAGAAGTCCTCACTCCAAGAGGAGTGCTGGAGTCTCCAGGGATATTCTACCACTCCGAGAGTAGGGTGCTGCCTGGGATGCACTGGAGTAAGTCTTTCAACTTACATTTTCTTATTTGCACCTCGATGTCCCAGCATAGTGACTGGCAGGTTTTAATTTGAATAGATGGTCAAATGAATGAATGAATGAATGAATGGGTAAAAAGAATAAATGAGAATGAAAGACAATTAGCCAGCTTCCAAGCAGAAAACCACAGAATTGAAACTCTAAAGAAAATTATTTACTGAACAGGGTGAAGGGAATGAAAAAAGGATATTGGTTTCTGGGGACTAATAACAGAAAGAAGCTATTACCATCCCTCAAGCTGAAGGGCAAGGAAGAGAGTCACCTGGCAGGGTTTGTGGACACACAGCTACTGCCAGACCGTGATGATGAAGCAGAGAAGAGGGAGCAGAAGACCTGCCTGGAGTCTCCCTCCTCCTTTCCTTTTATCCCTTGCTGCTCTATTCCACTGACCAAACCCAAATGGAAGCCAGAAGGTGGGAGGGTACCATGATTCAATTTTTAGAAATCAGTACTCATAGTCCCAGAGGGCAGAAACAAGGATTATATATGGGGATGTAGATGGAGAAAAGAAGCACAAAGTATTGAAGAGCAATTTGTCATGGAGAGGAAAATGTCAGCAGACATAAGATTCTAGAAGATGAAAGAAGATTTACCTAAAGAAAGTGTGTGTGCGGGAAGGCCACCGGATATCCTGGGAAAAGTGTCAACTAATTCTAGTTTCATGGGGTTTGGAAATGACTGGTCAGAACTGATACTACCTCTAAAGAATCTTGATTTTCCTTCTACCTATGGTGCTCTCAAACTCCTCTTGGAGTGCCTGGCATGTTCTCCAAAGAGATAAGCTGAGACAATATGACTATTTTCACATCAAATAATTATAAGAATAATTTCCTAGATAACTTGCTTGTGCTGGGCACTATACTAAACAATTTATGTAAATGATCTAATTTTATTCTCTCAAAATCTGTGAGAAATAAAATCTCTGCATTACAGATGAAAAACCAAAGCTAATGAAGGTAGAGTGCGCTGCCCAAGGTTGTTCAGCTAGGAAGTGAGAGCGGCAGGTCTGGTTGACTGCAAAGCTCCCTCTCATGCCTGTTCACCATGAATTACCTTATCATGCTAATTTGAGTTTGAATCACATGTGTGGACTTTGCTTAAAATTAAATCTAAGCAAGTGGATTCAACTACAGATCTTCTATTTTCTGTGCCAGGCAACTAATGAGTGAGTTTTGATGACTCCATTAGCTAGCCAAGGAGAGAATGTGAATGAATCATGAAACTCTTGAGAAGATCATGCAAGATCCATCCAGAAAGACAATTTTTCTTACTATCTGTCTTAATATATTGTGTTTGCTATTGCAAAATTCCTGAAATTCATTACTTTTTAAAGTAAAGAGGTTATTTGGCTCTCAATTCTAGTGACTTACAGGTCCAAAACAGCATGGCTCTGGCCTCCTGGTGAGGTAGCCCTTGGCTGTATCACAACATGACAGAGAAGGGTAAAGGAAAACATCTAAGCAGGCAGGGTAGCCACACTTTATAACAACCCATGTACAAGACAACTAATTTATTACCATTGGACCCAATCCACTCTACAAGACCAGTATTAATTCATTCATGAGGATAGAGCCCCCATGACCTAATTACCTTTCCATAGGCCTCACTTCCTTCAAGGTTCTCCACTACAAAACTGCAACACTGGGAAACAAGTTTCCAGCACATGAACCTTTGAAAAACAAACTATATCAAAACCATTACAGCATCCAAGACTTTGTAGAGACACTGGTGTATCAAAGACATACATATACCTTGTGTTATGGTTAGATAAAGAATGTCCCCTGAAGAGCTTATGTTTTAATGTTCAAAGTTTATGTAAGTAAGTCATGATGGTTGTAAATACATCAGTGAATAAATACATTGTAATGAATTTAAAGGATGGTAATCTAGACAGGTAGGGTGTGGCTGGAGGAGGTGTGTCCATGGGGGTGTGGCCTTGGGGATTATATATGGTCCCTGATCCCCTTGTTCTCTGTCTGCTGCCAGACTCCATGATTTGAAGAGCAATGCCCTTACTCTCTTCCTTTCTCTGCTATGCCCTGACCTTCTTAGATGTAACTGGGCCTGACATGGATTAAAACTTTGAGATCTACAAAAACCTGTGAGCAAGTAAGCCTTCCTTCCTCTAAGCTGTGTGGTCAGTTGTCTTGGATTATAGCACTGAGACTGTTGATTGAGGCACCTGTATTTTAGGATCTTTTGTTGCATGTGAAGTTTATTAGAACCTATACCATACTATAGCTTCAGAACATACCAAATGGAGTCAGAATGTGCCCAGATTGCAGTTAAGAGGAAGAAGCAAATGGTGGGTATGGGAAATGCTATCCCAAAATATGTTACCTTGGAAACTGAGAAAATAGCAGAAGCAGGGAAGCCACTTTGTACCCTAACCCCTCATGCCTGAAGCGTGTCATAAAACATAGGAGGACACTCTTTGACCTTTTGTCTTCCACCTTCCCAGAAGAGTTTTACATGGCAGGTATCTTTCCCTAAGCAAGGAGGCAAAGAACGCTACTCAGGGCCACTAAGAAAGATCTGAACAAACAGGCCTTGCTAAATGTTCCCCAGTTTATTATCATTAGATCACACCCTGTATCTTCCAATTATAGTTCTTCATGACTATCCATAAAAATATACAGTTTTCCTTGATTTTGGGGGTCATCATTTCTGAAGACTCCAGTGTCACATAAAATGTAAATATATATATACATATATATATATGCATATATATATATTGCTTTATATATATATTGCTTTTCTCCTGTTAATCTGTCTTCTGCTATAGATATCTTAGTTATAATGAAACCTTGTGATAGGTGAAAAAATATATGTGTGCACGCGCACGTGCGTGTGTGTGTGTGTGTGTGTGTGTATGTAGATATTTCTTCTTCTACATTTTCTTGCATTGTGTTCTTGTGAATGGGATTTTCTTCATTCTGGACATAGGGATTGAGAAGAGTAGATTTCAATGGCTGTTTGTGTTATCTAGAAGGCTGTCCTTTTCTTCATCCAGCTTTCTCTCCATGTCCGTGTCCACAGGTAACCTACTTTGTGCTGATCTTGAGAGCTTTATCTCTTTATGGTGGGATACACCACCCTGGGTTCTAAATATTTATCTAGCTCACTCTGTAATTAGAACATAAGCTTCTTGAAAGCACAGCCTGTATTTTTATCACCTTTAAATACTTCCCCCTCACACCTTATTTTCTTTTGAGAAGCAATTATGTTTTTAATTGAATTGTGATGCTTGATTATGATGCTTTGAAAAATAACTATTCACATGTACATTATTATCTTTGTGCCATCTAAAAGCATAGTTGGACTACTTCAACTTACTGGACTGAACATTTGTATGTTGTATTATCATTTAAATGCAGAGGAGGAAGTAGCTATTTTCCTATGAATGTTTTGGTGAATACTCTTATAAAGGAAAGAATCACCTTGGAGTTTGAGAGAATTCTGATTTCCATACATCAGGTTTGCTTCATGCAGTGAGGATCTGCATGTGGCAGGATGAGAAGAGCTGGGAAGCATAGCTGTTGGGACCAGAATGGAATTTAATATGTATTTTAAAATACAAATTGCATCTTTACATGGTGAGGTCCATGTTGTGATGATGGGAAGCAAATCTGTATTTTTGTAACCAGGTTTCCACTACAATAATCTTAAAACCACTGTAAAATGGAGGTGCTGATAACCATCTGGAAATAACAGGAAAAAAATTATACATGGCTTCTCATTTTCTTAATAATGTCTTTCTTATTTTTCTGAGCTTACTCAACCTCCACTTGGCTTGAATAATAATAAAATATGAAGGCTTCAGAGATTATTTTTTCTCCTTCTCTCTCAGAGAATTGAGTTAGAAGATGGCAAAGGGCCAGTTAGTAGGAAAAAATGAGTCAGAAATTGGGGGAGGGAAAACAGAAAAAAGACCAGAAATAGCAAGAGTCAAGTCTTACAGATCAGGTACACAATGTCAGTAGAAGAAAAGTTTTGTATTCTTTTTCTTAGGAATAAAAACTGTGATGCCTAAGATAATTATACTATGATTAACTCATTCAATATACAATCAACTATTGAATAATCAGTTGTTTGGGGCACTGGAAATAGGGAGGTAAACAAAACTCAGGAGTGGACTTGGGGAGCTTACTGTTAACCCAGAAAGACAGAGTTCTCCATTTGGTGAGCGCTAGGTGTAATTATATAACACTATCTAATTAGTTGACAAGGCAACTTTATCTGTGAGCCTTCCTACCCATAACAGGTGATGTGGGACAAGAATTGCGCTGCCACTGGGATAAATCCTGGAAGAGAGGGCTCACAGGTCAGGTACAATAGTAGGATTTCCCTGTAAATAGACTTAACTTGGAGACTTTGGGAAACATGCAAGTCCTGAATTATGTTTTTCCAGTTGTTCTTCTCATATTTGATAGGTAGGAAAATAGAGTCACTATCTTCTTATATTATGAAGACACTTTTTATTATATATTTTTTATTATTACTCAACTACTTTTAAATATTAATGATTGATTCATTATATACATTCTAATTCATTATAGGAATTACAGTCTCACACATTTATCACAGTCCCATACACCTTCATAAAGATATAAGAAAGGAGCAGGATTGCTTTCTCCTCATTATTTTCTCTTTGACTGAACCTACAGTCAAAATCAACTTTTCTGAAAGAGTAAATACCTTCAAGCTTTGAGAATACCTGATGTGCTCACCATGACATGCTTGAGCTAGCTCTTTACTGTTTAGATTTAGCTAAGCCCACTGCCCACTCTTGCAATGCCTGCCCCTGGCAACATCCTGCTGAGCCCTTCCTCTTCTTCCCCTCACAGCATCCAAAGACTGTCTGGGCTCACTGACAATCAGCTCAGACACTGAAGTTGACACAACCCTCTTCTGCCCCTTCTAGGACCTGCTTACAAGTTTCTCCATAGTACAGCTGCTCTGAGCACATTCTGAACTGGAAGCAGACCCGCAAACATTTCCTTAATAGCTACCAGAGGCTTTAGCCTTGATTTTTCTCTAGCTGGTGACAAATCTGATAATGATATGACCCTTCTGTTTATTACCTTTGACTTTACCTTGACTCTTAAAATAGCCATCACGAATTGTAATTTTAAAATGAAAAGTAATTTGATGTCTCATTGTTCTTAAAGGTGAGTGTTTCCTGAGCCAATGGGAACTGAGTAGAGGCTGGGAGGAGGGAGGATACCTGGAGCTCATTAAAACAATGATGTATTTGGAACACTTTCCTAAGGATAGGTTATCTCCAGATGACAAGGAGTCAGTGCAGGGTTAATTTTCTCACTGTCTTTGTTCTGACTGTTCCCAGTCTCTTGCTAAATCTCCAATAGGATATAATTCCAAAGCTGTTATGCTTGATCATGTTTGCTCCCACATATATCCAATTCTCAAATTCCCCCAGAGAGGTTGGTCTGAGTTAAAGTGAAATATGGATGACTACATCCTTTACTCATATTCTCTATTGCTTTCAAATTGATGCTGCTAGCTGCCAAACAGCACAGGCCTTCTCTGGTGGTATTACAGAATCACATATTGTATTCTACAGGAGAACGTAAGAACCATTGTATTCAAAGAAGCTTTTTTTATATAATTTGAAAACTGAAGCCCAATGATGCTGAAGTGTTCAACCATGTTCACAGAGTTATTTAATGCCACCTCCAGGAAAGCAAGTCCTGTGATCCTGAGACAATGCTGCTCCCATCTCTTAGCTCTATCTTTCTATTCATTTCATTTCATGTCACTTTTGACTCAGGGGGTCACATTCATCCATGAGGACAGCGGAGGGAAGGGTACGACGTGCACTTAAGGCCCAATTGAGAAGCATTGCCTCATGCTTCATCTGACTTACATATTAAAATATTATTTACCCACTTTGCTAGTAACTGTGGGGAAGAAGGAGAGAAGTAGTAGAATGGAATATGGAGGAAAATACACCAAGAGCTGTGTGTGAGTATGCATCGCAATGAACTTCACTATGATGTGTAACTGCAATAAACTAATAAAAGTATAAAAAGATTATTTATTATATGCCTAGAGCAGTACAAATAAAACCATGGTCAATATAGGCAGGCTTAGACTACAGCCTGCCTCCATCATTTACTAGCTATGTAGAACAAAATGCTCAACTTATATATTTCTTCATCTATAAAAATAGGGATATCAATATTCTCTCCTTATGATTATCATCAGGACTAAAGTTCATCCATGTAAAGAATTAGAACAATGCTTAGAATATGGAAAGAGATATATAAAAATCCACAATTTTTACTATCTGATGAACACTTACATTAAGCAAACTATAAATGGAAAAGGTCAGAAGAAATATCGGAATTCCATTGGATTCCTACTTCTCATTTTATATGTATCTGCCCTGCGCTTTTCAATTGTTATTTGTTTTTCTCCAACCAGATTTGGACCCTGGAATGCATGTTTGCTTTATTCTCATCTGTTTGTGTACTTCAGGATCAAGCGCTGCTCTCTCATGATGTGCATGCTCAGGACATGTGTGGTGAATCCGACACAAGGACCTAGAGGATGCCAGATACATGTGAGTGAATGAAGGTCAGTGCAGTGAAGCACGAGGGAGGATATAGAATGCTCATCATTTATTGGTTGCTTTTCTGTTATAAGGAAAGTGGAAATTCATTCAGCAAATATTTGTGATGTGTTTAGAATATGCTAGGCACTCTTTCACCTCAAAGAACAATGCAAATCAAAATCAAAGAACAATGCAAATAATAATCTCTGCCTTTATGATGTTTATAGTATTTTATGGGAAGATACACAACATAATTCATAAATAAGTTAGATGTGTGACATAAGGTGGAAGTGTCATGAAGGAAGATAGAGAAGAGGTGTTGAGTGTATGAGAAGTGGTTGATTTAACCAAGATGGGGAGGGATGGCTTTACTGCAGAAGTGGTGTATCCATCAACATTCTTGAAACTACAATCTAAAAGATTGAGCATGCAACTTAGAGGAAAGAAGATTTATTTTCTTATGGTTTCAGATTCAATCCATGTGAGGCCAGGGACCGCAGATCTCAATACATGGTGACAGGAAGTGAAGAAAGGAAGAACACATGGAATATGCTCACATTATGGAGGCCTAAAGCCAGAGAGGGTGAGCCAGGAGAGGAGGAGCCACACACCCAGGAACCACCTCCTCCAGCCACACCCTACTGGCCTACAGGGTACCACCCGGTTAAATCCATTACAATGGATTTATCCACTTCTGGGATTACAACCCTCAAGACTCAATTATATCAATTCCAAATAATAAATAAGCTCTTTAGGGGACATTTTATATTCACTAAACAGGTGGCATTTAAGCAAAATATTGAAAGGAGTCCAGGGAATAAATCATCTGGGTCAATAGAGGAATAAGTGAGTAGGCTTGGGTATGAAAGAGCTTGGTGTGGTCAAGAGACAGAGGACGATCAGAGCTGCTAGGACTCAATGAGTGCAGGTAAGAGTGGTGAGAGTGAGGTACGAACAGAGAGAGGCACAGGTCTTGTGATGGCTCAAAGGTCATTACCAGGCCACTGGAATGTTTTGAGCAGCCACATAATATGACCAGACTTACATTTAAAACAATCACTCTGTCAGCTATGTTAAGAGTATATTAGCCAGGTTTGGTGGTACATGCCTGTAATACTAGTTCTTCAGAGGCTGAGGCAGGAAGATCATAGGTTCCAGGCCAGCCTCAGCAATGTAGAGACAACCTCAGCAACTTAGTGAGACCCTATTTCAAAATAAAATAAGGCCAAAGGTGTTCCTTGGGGTAAGAATGCCCTGTGTTCTACCTTTAGTAATTAACACACATACATGAATATACAAGGACTTTGTCATAAAAATCCCATTTAATTACTTAGCAACCCTATATGTTGAGCCACTTTTTCCATGAGGAAAACAAGTTTGCAGAGGCTTGTAGTAGAAGATGAGAAATTTAAAATTTAAAATTTGGAGATGTGCCTATTTCCAAATTCTATACTCTTAACCACTAATTTTTGTTGCTTCCTATATTCTTGTCAATCAGCTTTCCATTTCCATGACAAAATACCAGATAAAAACAGCTTATAAAAAAGAAAAGGGGAAAATGTTTATTTTAGCTCATGGTTTCAGGGGTTTAAGCCCATGGTCATTTTCCCCTGTTATTTTGGGCCTATGGCAGTATAGTATATCACTGCAGGAACATGTGGCAGAAGAATCCTGTTCACCCCATGGAGGCAGGGAATCAGAGAGAGAGAGAGAGAGAGAGGAGATGGGGTTCCAACATCTCCTCTAAAGGCACTCCCACAATGACCTTTTTTCTACTAGGCCCACCTCCTAAAGATTCCACCATCTCTCAATAGCACCACAGGCTGATAACTACACCTTTAGCATATGGGCCTTTGGGGGACACAACAAACCCACAGTGTATGGCTCTTGAAGAGCTTTTACTCTTTGATATTTTATAGCGGTCTCTTTCTTTATTTCCTTAGTATTTGAGAATTAGAGACAATCTGCATGTTTGTTCTATGTATATGTTAGCCATATGTGCAAGACAGGTGTATGCTCTCCAGGCATAGGGGTTAACCTGGCAAACTGACATGAATCACATGAAATGAGCTGGGCAGTGCTGCAATTATCCCTAAAGTAATATGGGTAAATATTGCAAGGACTGGCTGAGGCTAAGTGGGGACTCAAGTACATATAAAATTTATCTTCTGCATAGAGACCAGCAACATTTTAGGAAAAGGTTGTGCCCCCCAAATGAGTTATTTGCTTGGAATTCTGAGGGGTGTTTCCCATTGACATGATATAAGATGTCTTGACTGACACATAAAGCCTGTTCCAAGAACATTGATAGTATCCCTCTGCTATGACCTGTGCCTTAACATCATTTCTCAATAGATGCACTCTCTCTCCTTCACCCCCAAAATTGTCTATTGTCAAGTAAATTGTTTTGTTCTTCAATACTTTTTCTTCAAATCCACAGTCATACATCCCTTAATGGCAGGGATATGTTCTGAGAAATGTGTCATTAGGTGACTTAATTGTTGTGAGAATGTGTAGAGTGTACTGACACTAGCATGGGCCAAGGCTACTGCTGGCAAAACACAACATATCATTATGTAACAAACAATTTTCCATAAATGAAAGGAATATCTCTAAAATAATGATAAACAAATATAATACAGTAAATACATAAACCAGCAATGTAGTCATTCATTTTTATTATCAAGTATTATGTGTTGTACATAATTGTATGTTCTATGCTTTTATAGAACTGGAAGCATGGTAGGTTTGTTTGCAATAGCATCACCACAAACATATCATGCTACCACACTGTGATGGCTACAATGTCATTAGGCAACAGAAAATTTTCAGCTCTATTATAATCTTATGGGACCACCATTGTATTCGTGGTCTGTCATCAACCAAAACATTTGGCACATGACTGTATGTTCTACTTTCCTTTTGCCCTATCACCATCTGCTGTAGATGACACTGCCCTTACCTGTACTCTTTAAAAAAATTAGATTTTTTTATAGTCTCTTTCCATTTTATTTCTTCTTCCTAAAATGAACCTCACACCAAGGAATGATAATCTGTTGCCAACAGGATTAGATAAAATCTGATACTAATGTTCTAACTGATGTCTTCTGGCTTATGATATACTCACCATATTCTTACCAACATTAATTGTTCCTTTTGTCTCCACTGTAAATTATCATTTTCCTATATTTTATCTTAAAAATGTTCCTATTCTGAGTCAGGCACAGTAGTGAACACCTGTAATCACAGTACTTGGGAGGCTGAAACAAGAGTATAGCAGGTTCAAGGTCAGCCTCAAGAACTTAGCAAGACCCTCAGCAACTTAGTGAGAGACCTTGTTTCAAATTAAAATATAAAATAGGTCTGGGGGTATAGCTCAGAGGAGGAATGCCCCTGGGTTCAATCCCCAGTACCACAAGAAGTAAAAAGTACCTATTGTATTATCCAATATTAAAATCTTTTAGCAGCCTAGCATGGTGGCGCATGCTTGTATTCCCAGTACTTGGGAGGCTGAGACTGGAGGGTCTGGGTTCGCGGCCAGCCTCAGCTACTTAGTGAGACCTCCGCAACTTAGTGAGACCCTTTTTCAGGATAAAGAATAAAAAATAGGGCTGGGGGTGTAGCTCAGAGGTAAAATGCCCGTGGGCTCAATCCCCAGTACCACAAAAAAATCCTTTAGTAAACAATGCTTCATAACCCCCCTTTCATCGTGTCTTTCAATGAAAGCTTATACTGCAGACAAACATTTCAATTACTAAACACTACAAAACTTTACTCTTTGACATAAGACTTCTGGGTCACCTTCCAGGACACTGACCTTCTTCTGTTGGCTAAGTATTCAGAGAAAAACTTAAAGAAATAAATCTCCATAGCAATGTACTTCTACAGTTGTCTTGGAAATTCTACCATTGTCTGATATTAGCAACGACACACTCTGGCTCAGAAGTGACACACATCAATTCCACCCACAATTCAATGACCTGAACTAGTGACATGGCTTCACCCGAATAACATGTGGGTGGTCTCAAACATGAGTCCTCAGATGTATTTGGAAGAAGACAAGGCCAAATGTGGGTGAAAACTGAAAGTTTATATTTCATCCATGGAGGCTTTCTATGTCTTCTTAAATGATAGTAATGGAATTATTGTAAATATATTCCCTACTAGTAGAATGGAAATACCTTTTAGTTGTAATTAAAAGAATCTCAAGGTGGACTGTCTAAGATCATTAAGTAGACTTCATTTTTTTCCCAAACCTGACCAGTCTCAAAGATGACAGTCCTTGCTTTCTAAACTCTATTTTGACACATGTTGCCTGGAAGTGCTCATGTCTTAGAAACCAACAGGGGAAATCTTAACAAGGGTGGGTATTCC
This sequence comes from Glis glis, assembly GCA_004027185.1. NCBI lineage: Eukaryota > Metazoa > Chordata > Mammalia > Rodentia > Gliridae > Glis > Glis glis. The sequence goes on along the minus strand of PVJS01003467.1, from coordinate 26,915 downwards.
AAGGACTCCCAAAAGTACATAATTAAGCAAGGGGTTTTCTTACAATCTCTCATATGAAAAAATAATATATTTGAGTTTAATTTTTACTATAAATTATGAAAAATCATGGATTTCTACTATATGGTAGAGAGACAGCCTTTCCTAAAATGTAATTCTCAATATTCCCTGAGATATCATAGAAAATGGGAATGATATCAGAAATAATAACTGAGAGAAGAGCAACATCCGCTCCACAAGCTACACATTGATTGGCTTATTTTTGAAATCTATTATGCTGAAGGCATTTTTGGGAAGGTGGGTGTTTGAAAATAAAAGGACAATGAGGAAAATAAGAGCCCGAATGCTCCAAAAAGAATTTCACATGGAAGCTTCTTTGTTTTTCTAGCACCTTGAACAAACTTTCTAATGGAGAATTCTGGTTTCTCTAGCACAAAGGATTTGAGATTTGGATTGGGTTTGAGTGATTACACCTAAAGTAGAACCACTTTTCTTAGGCCGTTTCCAAGTTAACTGAACTATGAATCCTGAAGCTCAATTTCTATCTTGGAAGAAACATTTAGGCAAAAAATCTATCTACCTCTATATCTATATCTATATCCATATCTATATATCATATTATCTTGATAAGAATTCTCAAAGGTGTTCTAGAAACAGGAAAGGTAACGTTTGAATCTACAATGCTTCCACAGTGTTCTGACCTATTAGAGAAAAGCGTATTGACCAGGAAAGGGGGGTGATCATAGACTCTTTGATTAGTACCAACACATTTATCCTCACTTGTCATTATAACCCTATGGTATCTTCTAACAAAAAATGTGAATATGATCTCTGGTGAACAAATAAGACTACCTTTGTCTGTTCCACTGGATTTTAAATATCTTGGGATAGCATATTTAAATGACCTTATTGAGTCTGCTATTCCTTTTATGGTAACCTCTCATGTGCAGGAATTATCTAGTCCTTCCTTCTGTTTCTTGCACTTACAATAAAACTGGAGATATCTAGGTATCAAAGGGCATTTAGACACTTCTGGAACTATCTTTTGTACTCTATCCCCCTATACATGCTCTCTGATAGCAAAGTTGGTGGTGGAAATGTGATTGTTCTTACACTGTGACTTTTGTGGTCATCTTTTCCTTCAGAGAGAATCTCTACAACTTGAGAAGTTACCTCAGCCAGAAATAATTGAAAGTAGCCACCTTGAATGCATAATGTGAAAGGCTCAGCAAAAAGAAGAGTTGTGATTGGTCAATAATGGATAAACTGGCAACCCACATGCCAACATTCATCTTCCCACTAAATGCACAAGTTTTATCATAATCTCAACACTATTTTCCTATTCATCTGTTTTGTTGCTATGAATTACCCAAACTATGCTTGATGAGAATTATCTTGAGTCCAGTATGAGTGAGACATTATTGGTGTAGGCAGAACCACCGGCAGAATTTGGTAATAGCACATAGGTAAAAAGTGACATCTAAAAACCCTAAGTTTGTCTCATAAGCTTACTTTTGACCATCATCAGAGTGAATTGAATGAGCACAGGGCCATCCCTACACTGCACATTTCAAGGACATGTCATTCACAAATGTGGTACTTTAACGATAACAAGATGGCTGGACAAATACTTGGGAGGACTAGACAGGAGAATCACAGGCTCAAGGCCAGCCTCCGCAACTTAGTTAGGAACTTCCCAAATCTTTAAGATAAAAAGCCCATCATGGGATCTGTTTCCTAGCTTTCTTATTCTTTCCCATGTTCTTTGGGAATATAGTCTCATCCCACGATACCTAGCCAATCATCAGAAGGTCAAGTTGGATTCATAGACAATCTGCTATGTGTGGATCACAAGACAAGAGGTTCTGAGCATATTTTCCAAACTAAGGCATGTAGTTACTTGTCTAAATCATCTTATTGCTTCATTAGAAAGTCGTAGACATAGCCAGGCATGGTGCCACATGCTTGTAATCCCAGTACTTGGGAGGCTGAGACAGGATTGCCGGTTTGAGAAGTCTCAGCAAGTTAGTGAGACTTAGTAACCTAGCAAGATCCTGTTTCAAAACAGAAAATAAAACAGGCTGGGGGTGTAGTTCAGAGGTAGAACACCCCTGGGTTCAGTCCCCAGTACTACCAAAAAAAAAAAGCCATAGATACAAATTAGTTCATTAGAATAGCATATGACAGTATACAGTGAAATTGTACTTTGTGGCCGTCTCTTAGTGTAATGGGAACTCCAAGGAAGAAGACAACCCTATGATAGTCACAAAACATTGCAGAAAATAAGTCAGAGCTTAATCTGTAAGTGGAATTCAAGAGAACATTGCCCTGAGGTGGAGTCCTACATTCCTTCTGGGTTCGAATCCCGGCTATTCTCTGAAGCTTTAAATAAAGAATAAAGGTTTTCCGATTACCAGTGTTATAACCTGAAAAATGGTTTGTTAATGACATAGTATAGATATGTTATGAAAATGAATGGTGTAGCATATACAGATTAGTAATATACAGATTAGGAATGCATATGCAAATATGAAACCTGACTCATCCATATGCCTCTCGGTATGATCAGTATGATGCTAGAGGCTTTGGTATATAGAGACTGTTTCAAATAATTGGCTCTCTGTGGTTGAGAAAATGTGGCAATGGTAACCATGGGACAAAGCAACGGTACTTTCCTCTTCTAGATTTTGCTGCTTTTACTGTATAAACATTGACTGACTGCCTACTGCAGGAGGATCTCCAAACCATATTTTTTTGGACACAGAAGGGGAGTAAAAACAAACATGGCAAGTAACTGAATGGAAATTTTACATATAATTTCTGGTTAGTTAGAAACTGTCTACTGCTCTAGAGTTATCACAACTTTAAGCCAATTCTTTCCTATTCATGGAGGCAATGAGACATTTGAGGGGCATAGAGATAATCAGTTATTAAAATTCTATTTTTTCCTGCAACATCAAAAGATGTCTGTATTTCCTTTTAAAAAGTCCAAACTGCAGAGAACTGAAAGCATGGCCATAGGACAAAACCGATTATTACCATGGTCTTGATCCAAATCACATCAAAGTGAATTTAATTCCAGTCTTCAACAATTTGATTTCATTTGGCACAGAAGTGGTCTTGTCACTTTTGTGTTTTTAACAAACACTAATTACAATTTTGTAGACAGTGAATGATAATGAAAAGTTATAATGTTTTATAATTTTATTAAATATTTCATGGAGTTTTCTATGTCTAAACTTCTATTTCTACAATCTTGGAAAATGGATCAGATTTTGTATTTCTACTCTCCATCTCACAAAAACAATGTAACACATCCTTGGGCCCGACATGTCCTCAGAGCAATGTGAATTATAACTCATATTTGGTGTATCAGACCATTTTATACATGAGGTTTCTGTAATGTATATTAATATCCCCAGATCATTTAACTACTTACAAAATATTAACAGTTTAGATTTATATTGAGATTATGTGTTGGCAATATTTGGAGAACTTTACATACATTAACTCATTTAACTATATAATCCTCATAATACTCTACATAATTACTATTTTATGGAGGAGGAAAGAGAGACATAGAACAGTTAAGTAATACTACCAAGGTCACACAGCTCCTAAGTGTCAGAGCTCAGCGTTGATTCCAGAAGCCTGAATGCCAGGATTTGTTTTTACAATTGCGTTTTATTACTTCTCAAAATGAAAATCAGTGCAGTCATTAGCTGCATTTTAGTAATCATTTCAGTTTTATTTTAAAAAGTGTTTTTAAAAGTTAAATCAAGTCTGCTTTCAAATAACCTATAAATTCAATTTCTTGGTTGATAAGCTAGCATTCCTCTAGCAGGTGAGAAAAAATCAGTTTACTGTCCCTTATGCATTTTCTCAAGCCTCAAATCATCTTTCCTTTTCCATAAAAATGTGCCTTAACCCCCCCACACCTATCTCAGACTTTGTACCTTCATTAATATTACCTGGTACATATTCCTGAGGTGTGAATTAATGTACACATTAGCCTCTACAATCCCAACTTGGATGGTAAGGGAATCCAAAGGGGCCGGTGATTCAACTCTTATACAGTAAGAGACATTCCTGTTTCAATGAAAGTGAGGTAAAATAATTTGGTGTTCACTGGGAAATGCTTCCTGGAGGGATACAAATACACACTGGATCCTGAAAAGTAGGTGATACCTAGAATTTAGAAGAGAGTTGGTGCTGGATAGAAAGGAAAGATGTAAGGTTTGACCCCATTCCTCTTGGCTACACGTGACAACCGGGCTGCTCAAGCTGAGGGCTGCTGTCAAAACGCAGTGGGTGACTGCAGATTACACACGTTCCCCTCCCTTACCTGAACTGCCTTTGCTCTCCACAACAAAATCTACGATTTTATAATGCATATTTTTCTTACTGGCCATTGCCTTGCATTTTAGCCCTGACAGCACCATTAACTTAGGCTGAGGACTGGTTTTCAAAATTAAAAATAAATTTTAAGACTCATGAATTAGAGATCCTTGACACACTAAACCATAAAATGGGATGATGCTTTCAGATTTGCAGTGGACATTAGCAATAGGAATGGTAAATCCATCCTTGGCTCATACAGGCTATCAAAGCACACATCTCTAAATTCTGAGATAACTAGATGACTGCTGTAAGTGGAGATTGACAAAGTGTAGAATGGGAGATGCTATGTTTTCTCTATTAAAGAGAGCCCCTGAGCTGTCTTGAAGATGGACCCACATGTGAGATAATTTTCTGAAACATTTCTATGATATGTGGGTGACCCTGGTGGTCCCTACTTATCATCATTCCTGAATTTGGAGTGAAGTCCTTTTAGATACTCTGGGTGTTAGGAGTAAAGCAAACTGAAAGCTTAATTCATTACAATAATTCATGTGTTTAATCTTTATCAATGAGCCCTGTGTCTCTGCAATTGGTACATACAGTATTTATAAACACGATTAATATAGTGTCCACTTTCTGGAGGGGGATCAAACAACACAAGAAAAATAACATTAAGTCAAACAAAAGCAGCTGGCCAGACTCTGAAGTCAGCTCTTTATGAGTAACCAGGGCTTTGTTGTCTTCATTCAATAGATGTGTGAGTCAGAAAATCATAGAGGTTTGGAGCCTAAGGAACCTCAGCTGGTCCAGATCTGGCAATTTCAGGCAGGTGAATGTCTATCCAAGGGGAATACTTTAGAATTCCGGTCACATAAATGTGATAAACTTTTTAGATAGAGCTAACATTCCTTTAATTGCCAAAGGGATATTCAACACTCCATCCCTATGTGAGATTGATCATCATGAGAGATGAGCAGGGTCCTACATGCATCCTAGCTTACTTTGGAGATGCTTGAAGTCTAGGATGTGAGGTGGGGAAGGAATAGAGTGTATATTCCCTCACTTGACCAAAACCCAATGGGGTAAGTAGCAATATGAATCGTGCCCAGAATGAATGGAAAAGCCATTTCACATGCTAAAAGGACTGTGGGTATAACCTGTAGAGGGAGGCAAACAGCAGGCTTTGGAGAGCTGCAAACAAATCTCTACTTTGGTAGAAAATAAATAAAGTCCCTGACCCTAAGCTTCTCAAGTATGGACAAACTTTTTTAGCTTGAATTAGAACCATCCATTTCAAAATTATCCGGTTCAGCAGAAAATGAGTTCTCAGTCCCACAAAGAGTACAAGGACTATTGTGGTAAGGGTGAGGGTGGAAAGAGCAGGAGGAGGGAGAGAGGGTGGTGATGTGAGCCAGGGGAATAACACTCTTCATCTCTGTCAATCTGATTTCCTACAGCATCTGGTCATCTTCAAGGGAAAGGACTTCACAGAAAGCTTTGAAGTCTGTATAATCAAATGTCAACATGCAGATAATGCTTCACAAAGTAATTTAACAGGTTAAAAAAGCCTACACAATTTTAATGCCATCATGGTTGAGCATGAAAAATGCATTTAAAGCTTTGCAAAATTATAAACAAATATATATATGTATAAAAAATATAATTTTCATGAGTAAATTAGAGTGCCTTTTGTTAAGCAGAGAGGCATAAAGGTAAGCATTTTAGTTCTACAGCACCCACAATAGAAAGAAGAAAACATTTATACCTAACGTTTGAATATTTCAGAAAGAGGATACAGATTATATCCATCTATAGCTATAAATGCTTAAAAACCTAAGAATCTAGTTTAATAGACAAGTAGGAATTATTTTTTTTGACCAATGAACTTTCTACTACAGTATAATTTTGAGTTAATAAGACCTACAGGGGCAATTTAATGAAATAAGAAAAATCTGACCTGGCAAATTAGAAAGTGTTGCAAAGACTTGAAGGGATATTGACTCATTTCCTATAAAATTATAAAGAAATGGCTCTCCATTATATTAATAAAATGTTGACAAGATATAAGGAAGTGGTTGTGGGCAGTGAGAATTTGCTCTTAGTAAATGCCTTAGGAGTTCATTTTACATGATAGAACTGTCTATACAATGATGTGTCTGGGGGAGTAAAATCTCTTCTTGTCTAAAAACAACGTGAGGAACTGGTTGAACTTCCAAGGTAGTTACCAGTTTGGTGAGACAGTGAGCTGGAAAGAATAAAAACATATGACCTTCATGGAAATCTCTGTTTCTTTTCCCACTTTTCATTGGCAATGGGACCCTGGGGGACTGGGGCACATGTTGTTCCAGTAGAGGTCATACTGATGACATTTCTATAGATTTTTTTTCTCTTCTCAAAGAATCAAAGATACAAGTGCTGGAAAAGACCTATTGCTCCCTTCTTCTGTTCCCTAAAGCCCTTACAGAATTGCTTCCAAAGCCTTTTCCTGCTATGTCAAGTTTTAAATAAACCAATAAATGAGCTGGGCATTTAATCACATGCCTTTAATCCCAGTTCTTGGGAGGCTGAGACAGGAGGATAATATATTTGAAGCCAGCCTCAGCAACTTAGGGAGACTCTCAGCAACCTAGTGAAACCCTGTTTTGAGACAAAAATTTAAAAATTAATAATAATAATCATAAGTTGTACGTACTGGCACACATCTGTAATCCCAGTACTTGGGAGGTTGAGACAGGAGGGTTGTAGGTTTGAAGACAGCCTCAGCAATTTAGAAAGACTCTCAGCAAACTACTAACACCTGTTTCACAACAAAAACAGTGTTAAATAAGGAGGGATTGAGGTTGTAGTTTAAAGGTAGAATGCCACTGGATTCAATTCTCACTTCAACAATAATAATAATAATAATAATAATGATGGGGGTTGGGGTGCAATAGCTTGGAGGGAGAATGCTCCTGGATTCAAACTCTAGTACCACACACACACACACACAAAATAAATAAATGAAGTATCCTTCAGGACCTTTGGAGAACATTTTTTAATAATTAAATTATTCTCTCTCTCTCTCTCTCTCTCTCTCTCTCTCTTTCGTGCTAGGGATTGAATTTAGGGACATTCTACTTATGAGCTATACCCCCCCAGCCCTGTTTCATTTTTATTTTGAAACAAGGTCTCACTAAGTTGCTGAGGGCCTCACTAAGTTGTCGAAGTTGTCGAGGCTGGCTGTGAACCTGCAATCCTCTGTCTCAGCCACCCAAGTACTGGGATTACAGGCATGTACCACCTGGCTTCTCTTTAAGATATTTTCTGAATAACAAGTCCATTGTAAGAGAAAGTATCTCATTACTCTTACTAATGCCCCCCTAATTCTTCACTAACCTCTTATGGCCATCAAAAGAATCTAATCATGTTGATGGCTTTATCAACCATCCACTTGACAAATAGAATTTTGTCCATTTTGAATTTTGCTGGTTCTGGTACCTCCTCTGTCATCACTTCTCTGAATCATCTGGATTCCCACAGACGAACAAAGACCAAACGGTAATCCTTGGACTGTGACTTAGATAGATCGTGGGAAGTGGGAGGGAAGAGATACTGTACTTTGCACCAACCGAATATTCAGTTTTCCGGTAAATGCCACACTGAGGACTCCAACTTGTCCCCACCCATGGTGAATAATTTGTTGTTGAAAATCTTTCTTTCAAAATAAATATTTTGTTATAAGAGAAAAATCAGTCTTATTAATGTCTGATTGTCACAGCCTGGGTGTATGTATGTGTGTGTATGTGTATGTTCTTATAGTTATATATAGTTACATATTTTGTTTCTTACTAAAGGAACGGTTGAATAGAACTATCTGGTTTAAAGGATGAGCCTGACTGATTACTGTAATTCATAGGGCCTTAATTAGCTGCACAAACCATTAGCTACAATTAGACTATTATAAAACACTTGATGCGCTGTGTCAACCATGAGGCCTCATTTATCCTTGTGGCAGGGATGGGGGGGCAGACATACTATACCGCCAAGCATGTTAATAAAGAATGATTTTTGATTTAAGATGTTGCCGATAGTGCCTCAAAATTAATCTCAATAGCTGTCTAATTTGTGTCGGTGGATGGTATATTTATTGTAAAATGACACCAAAGCTAAATGAGTTACCTGAAGCAGGAGTGTTAATGTCAGTGCCTGGAGATTCAACTCCATATGCTGGGATACAGCGATTCTCGGGCACCGAGTGCTCCCAGTGGAACACTTGGCCTCATCTGTCTTGGAAAGTGCAGCAACCCGATTTCCACTTTATGATCCTTAAGTAATAATAATAAAAGAGAAAGAGGGTGAAATTGAGAGACGCTATTTGGGACAGAAAGAGACAAAGAGAAGAGAAGTGAGAGAGAGAGAAGAAACTATAAAGAGGCATTATTAAAATATGTGCTTCCTAGGGCAAATATTAGTTCCAGATAATTATGAAAATAAAGAAGATAGACGATACCAAGGTGCCTGCATCAAGTTATTCTTTAGAGAAGGAGAAATGAAAGGGACATGCAGTCCTGCAGAAGTAGAGGAGGAAACATTGTCTTCTACTCTAAAATCATTTGATGGTAATATTTCATATTTACATAGAGCTTTGAAGATTCACATCTCCTTCCTGTTCATTAGAGCCCCCCAGCAAGTGTAGGAGTCAGCAGTGGCTGATAAAGATAAAGAAGCTTTGGTTCAGGGGCTGGGGGAGATGTACCATGTCCACGGTTGCATGATCAGTTATATATAGCCACAAGAATGACACTCAGATTTCCTAAATTGGCACTCTTTACAGAACATGTGTTTTAGGGTAGTTCCAAAATGTGGAAAATCTCTAGAATTCTAGAAGGAGGAGAAGAAAGAGGAAGAGAAAGAGGGGCAGGAGGAGGGGGAAGAGGGAGTGGATGCTTTTCTCTTTCCTTTTACTTTGTACATTAGAAACTAGAAGAGATAGTGAAGCTGAGGAATCTCTATTCTCCCTATATAACTATTATTATCAATGTATTTGGAAACCACTGCCTTTATAAGGAGTTCTTTTCCTAAATGTGGGCATGGAAAAGATTCGATCAGTTGCTAGGCATTTCTGATTGAACAGATCTGGGTTCTAAGAATTTGTATTTCTAATAAAGCAGTTTAAACTACTGATCTATGAACCATATTTTGAGAATCATTAGCCTAAATCAATATTCCTAAAAGGTTCATGTAGTAAAATCACCTAGTAATCTTTTAAAAATATGAATCTTAGACTGTCTCTTCATTCAATTCAGCCAACAACTTTGAGGTAGAACTTGTGCATCTGTGGTTTGAACCCAGGTGATTCCAATGTGCAGCCAGGGCTGAGAACTGCCTTTATACAACCCATTTCTAGTTAGTATAGTTCAATTAGCATTGATTATGGGCAAACCATGCATTAATGCCCTTGACATAATGACCCATATTGCAAAGTATTGCCCATGTGTTATTTACAGAGATTCCTAAACTTTTAATTAGTTACAGAGACACAGAGATAGTTAAATGTTAGTTACAGAGATATTTAAATTTATTTTTGCTGATTAATAAATATGCTTTCTTTCTAAATAATTTTTTAAGTGATAGAAAAAATGCCAGCCTCAGCTTCTGAATTGGCCTTTCATGAAAAATAGTTCCTTTTTTCCCTCTCTCTTTAATACTTTGGTCAATGAGACACTTGCATCAGAATCTCCCCAGATAAGTTCAAAATGCAGACCTGTGACTCATGTCTCAAACCATCTGAATCCGAACTTCTGAGGTATGGCTCAGAAGTCTGCATTTTAAGAAGTTACCTGAATCATACTACTGGCTTATCTACCAAACACTGCATTTTGATGAACTAAGAATCTGAAAATATTACTCTTTTTGTATATTTGAGGTGCCTTTTGTTCAAATGTATCTTTAATATCCTGTGACTGTTTCCAGTTTGAGGTGTCCTCAAGGATATTCTCTTTTTTCTATGAGTAATGGGCCTTGTGAATAATGCAAGCTAGAGCTACTTGTTACCATTTGTCCAGAGATTTTGTTGGATCAGGCTAGCTGCAATAACAAAGAAACCCCAAAATGTGTAATTATTAAAACACAATAAAACTACTTCTTGTTATTTTAATAGTACAAATTGGTACTGCTAGCCAGCCTGAAATTTTCCTCCATTAGTGATTTAATAACTGAGATCTTTTATAGTTCATGGTATCACCATCCCTTGGGCTATATTATTTATTTATTTATTTATTTATTTATTTATTTTGGTACTGGGGATTGAATTCAGGGACATTCTACCTCTAAACTAAGCCTCCAGACCTATATTATTGTTTTTTTAAATTTGAAACAGGGTCTCACTAAGTTGCTGAGAGTATCACTAAGTTGCTAAAAGCTGGCTTTGAACCTGCAATCCTCCTGTTTCAGATTCCCAAGTACTGGAATTACAGGTATGTGCCACCATGCCTGGCCTATGTATTATCTTCAGCCATGGAGAGGGATGAACAAAAGAGCAGAGAGTGTGTGGTGATTATCCCTCCCTACAAGCTATGGCCCAGAAATGACACCTACACTTCTTTATGTGTTTCATGGGTCCGAACTCCATCACATGCAACACTCAAGTAGAGCTGAAGCCAGGAAACATCTTCCCACTCCTCGTCTAAGAACAGCTCTGGCTTGTGACCATAGTTAGCCACTTGGAAATATCAAATGCCATTGGAAAAAATGAAACTGGAAAATGACACCAAAAGAGACTGAGGTAAAAGCAAGAGAAGAAGAAAAATAATACTGATATAATCTTTTTGACCTCCAGGAATGCTAGAGCTACCATTGAACTCTACAGTCACGTGATTCATTACACCTTTTCATACATAGGCTAGATTGAGTAATTGTCATTTTTGGCACTATAATAAAATAGGGGAAATAAATATGTAGTTTTCCAGGAAAACAACATAGAGTAAGCGTCAATGATATAAAATACTAGGCAATTCTTTAACATTTTGTTTCCTCTATTCTACTGCTAATTATATAGTCTGTGCTCATTAAGGAAAAACTGTTGACTGAACAGTCAAGTCTCTTGAAAGTCTGTGTCTAAATTTCCTCCACCCTTGGTAAGGTGCTGAAAAGATAAGCCACAAAGTCAAGATGAAGAAGTGCTGAATTTTCTTGAATCTCACATTAAATACTGGTTATAGTATCCCAAATAAATGTAGCAGAACTAGAGAGCAGAAATGACTATGAAAAAAGAGTGTGCTTGGACATCATAAATTATGAAAGGGGTGGCCAGCATTTCACCTCTCATCCAAAAATACTTAGTGGACAATGCTATAATTGTGTCAGACACCAAGCCAGAGATTAGAGGATACAATGACTCCACCTTGGGTGCTGGCCTAAGAAGCCTTTTATTTACTAGACAAGATGGTGCTAGTTTGCAATGACATAGAAATTGAAGGCATTTGGACCTGAATTTGAAATCCAGCACTATTCACTGCTGGTTATTGAACTAAGGCAAGTTGTTTTTGTTGTTATTATTTTTAATTATTTTGTGGTACTTAGGATTGGACCCAGGGGCATTCTACCTCTGAGATACAACCCCAACTCCATTTTATTTTATTTTTATTTACTTTTTATGATACTGGGAATTGAATCCAGGGGTGTTCTACCTCTGATCTACACCCCCAGTCCTTTCTATTTTTTATTTTGAAACTGTGTTTCGCTAAGTTGCTGAGGTAGGCCTTAAACCAACAATTCTCCTGTCTGTCTCTGACTCCCAAGTACTGGAATTCTAGGCATGCTCTACCACACCTGGCTTCAGACAAATTATTTAAATTCTGTAAGAGTTGTTTTCATTTTTTCTTTTTTTTTTTTCTGTGTTGGGGATTGAACCCAGGAGCATTCTACCTGAGAGCTACACTCTCAGTCATTTTTATTTTTTGTTTTGAGGTAGAGTCTTGCTACATTGTTGAGAGTCTGTCTACTTTGCTGAGGCTGTCCTTGAACCTGTGCTCCTCCTGTTTTAGCCTCCCAAGTACTAGGATTACAGGCATGTGCCACCATACCCAGCTGAGGTGTTTTTTGTTTTTTAATCTGTAAAATGGGGATGAAAGGAAACATGTCAGGGGGCCATGACTTATGTAGTACTATATGTGTTGATTTTTAAGACAGGATCAATTTCTGTTGTAAGAATCTTGGTTGGCCTTGAAGCTTGAGATCTAAGTTTTACATTATGTGGCTTCATTAAAGAAGATAGTGACAAACTGATGAAATATGGTATTTTGGGGTGTGTGTGTGGTACAAGGGATTGAACTCAGGGGGTATTTTACCTATGAACTAAAGCCCCTGCCCTTTTTCACTTTTATTTTGGAATGAAGTCTCACTAAGTTACAGTGAGCTGTCTTCTAACTTGTGATACTCCTGTCTCATCTTCCCAAGTACTAGGATTACAGGCATGTGCCACCATACCCTGCTTGAAATATAGTATTAAAATTGAGGAATTAGAAGGCATTATACAAATGGATAAATTCTTGAGAAAAAGTTTTTATTGCCTTGACATAATACTTTAATTATGCTTCTGATAAAAGACACAATTTGGGGAATAAGAGGCAATAAGATTCATAAAGAGGAATTAGGATTTTAATAATGTGAGGGTAAAGCACAGGCATTCACAAAGTTTTTTGAATCATATTCAGACCCCTTTTGCTTTCAGGTTGCTATAGATGTATTGGATCAAGATGAGAGTAGACTGGTTCCTCTGATGTCTGTTAACCACAGAGAGTCTAGTGAAGACACACATGACCTGCAAACTGGAATTCATTTCTTCTAATTCAACCCACTTCACAGATACATTGGCACAATGGGACTCTTCTCTCTCTCTCTCTCCCTTTCTCTCTCTCTATTAGAATATATTTCTTTCTACCATATAAATAGGATGTATTTATATAAAGCATACTTTATATAATATATACATATTATGTATTACATTTTAACCTTTGTTTAACCTATATGCCCATTAATAGCAAAAGTCATTACTAGAGATACAATTCTAGGATGAGTACATTCCTCTAGTTTTGGAGGTTCTCTATGCTGAAGAATAGTGACATAGCCCCTTGTCCACATCTCTAAAGGTATGTTTTATGAATAGATTCTAAAAAGTGGGTTAAAGGAATAAAGTTAATTGGCAGAAATGATATACATTTGATCACTTTGTTCATCAGACAGAACGATGAATATGAGTCTGAGACACACAATTGCTGTTAGAAGGGTTTGGAAAGTATTACTGAGGAAATAATCCAAAGAAATCAAAACAAGAAAGGACTTTAGGGGTTATCTAGTTTACCACCCAACTTTACAACTGTGTAAACTGAGCTTAGGACACTGAGGAGCTGTAAGCCTTAGTTTCTACAGCGGTAAAATCATGGCACAGGACTTAACACAAGTCAGTGATGAGATGTAATGGCAGACTGATTTCACTATGGTACCTCAGTTTCTATATAGAATAGTGGAAGAAATTTCTAGATCTCTATCTCTTCTCTTGACAGATATATATGTATATACCTGATATATCTTATATAAATATAAATATCAGTTCTGATATACATATCAGAAGCAGAGCGATTCCTTTATTAATCAAATATATAAATCATAATTTAATAAAATAAGTTGGAGAGTATTTTTGCTTATTTCACAACTGAATGCATGACACAATTACTTTAAATAGCAATGTATGCAGAAAATTTAGTTACATGAAAACTTTTAGAAATATGGTGATTCTGTGAGATTCAGGTAGTCCTGGGAATGTAGTAAGCAATTTATATTCTGTGAAGCAAACAAGAACAAATTTATGATACAAAATTGTCACTCTCTTGGTAATCTTTTAAATATAAAAGCCACCATACTTAAAGAAATCCCAATTCTATAATATTTCTTTTCTCCTCTGATTTCCCCAAATGAAAAAAAAAACTAAACAAGATAGTGGAACGTGTCAAGTCAGCCTTAATTTTTGGCCTCTGCTCAGGAATGATGGCACCACTTTATAATTACAACTAAGAACTTAATCCCAACTTCAAGAGATAACATTTAGAAATAATACTCCACTGGAAAAGGACGTCTCAGCTGTAAATCCAGGTTTATCGAAGGCCACCTCACAACCATCACACAACGTGGGGGCCTATGTCGATGAGCTACAGAGATATTGCCAAAGATGGGAATTATCGGGCTTCTTCTGTGCAGTGCCAGTCGATCTGCCACTTTTAAGTGCTAATACCTGCAGCTGCTGAGCAGAGAAAGGGCAGGTAAAAAGGCTGGGGGAGGAAAATACTGGTGTCTTTTGTTTGCAAGAATTGGGCTCAGTTCTGCGAAGTTTCTTTAATGCAATATTTTTGCTTCCTCTTGTTCTGAAAGAAAAAAGATCCCTCGGATCCAAATTTATCACAATCGAAATAAAAAATGTAAAAGATCAGTATAAAACATTTAACAGCAACAGTTAATAATGTATATGATAACATATTGCACTAATATATTGACAAATGTGGCAATAAAGTATTAATGTGATTATGTATCATCAAATATGCCAGCCATTCATCCTCTCTTCTACTCCAGTTTAAAACAAAGAAAATCCTAAGACCATAAAGGGGAGATAGACTCTCCAAGTGTGATTTCAATTAAGCACATCTCTGAGAAACTCTACCCACAACCTCCTAAGGAGGCAGGTTGTCAATTTGATTATGACAAAGTGCCTTTAGGAGTAGTAACAAAAGCCACAAGAAAATGATGTCTATATTTCAGTCCAGCTCTGGAAATCAGATCTGATACATCTTGGGATAATTAAGAGTTCAGTAACGTTTGCTTTTCCAACCCCTTATTTCTATTTGGGCCCCCTTTTCTCCATCTTCAGGGTTACAACGTGTGATGATGCATTTTATGTGGCAGCTTAGCTGGGCTAAGGACTTCATCTATAAAAGTGAGCACTCACATGAGTGTGGTCATCAATGCATATTGAAGATATGATTAAAGGTCACAGTCAGTTGACTTTAAGTGGGAGCAATTGTCTTTGGAAATGTGGGTAGCCTGATTCCACCAAAGAAGAGACCTTAAGTGCAGAACTGAGACTTGCCCAAAGAACACACGCTGCCTGTGGTCTGCAGCTTTTCTCTTGCTTGAAAATTCCAAATTACTCTTCCACACCTCCTGCCCCGCAGATGTAAGACTTGCCTAACCAACATCCACAATCATGTAAGCCAATTCCTTGAAACATGGCTCTCAAGCTATAGCTCTTAATTTTTTTGGTTGTTGTTGGAAGACCTGAGACTTCAACAAATTTCAAATCTTTGTTGAACCCAGGAAGCAATGTAATAATGTAATCTAACCCCTAAAAAAGAAGACCTATTAATAATAAATAAATATTTCTTTCCTCTCGTAGTACTCTTATTCAAATGATGTCAAAATGATGATGTGAAGAAGGAAGTGAGAATACGGTAGAGAGAAAACGAGGCTTATTGTCAGGAATAAAAACATTTTAAGAAGTCTTCATCACCTATTTTACTATTTGAGCAAATACCTCTCCACCCTCATCTGAATATAAATGGCAGTTTCTTGTTCTTCTCAAACATATTGCTTGGAGAACAAATAATAATAATAATAATAATACTTATCTGACTGTCTTTGCAAAGTGCTATCATAAACACTGTTTTTACAGTAGCTCCACTTCTGATATTCACAGTTTTGTCCCCAAACCTCACCCAGAATTCATGGCAGAGGCAGAACAAAAGTCACACCGCAGGGTGCTTGCTGCACGGGACAATCTCTTACTCACCAATGGGCACTTTGTTTTTCCTGCAAATATGCTCATAGTAGATTGACCTTCCTCCTGAATTCTTCAATCAAAAGTGAGTAGGACTCTTTATTTAGTGAATATTTTTAAATGTGCTTGTTCTTTGTTGACACATCAAAATCATCAAGCTTGATGCAACTTATACAATGTGAGGCGAATGGTCCAACCATTAATCATCCCATAATCCTGGTTATTGCTTTTGTCCTTCTGTGACATATGTGCTTCTCTGAAAATATATTGAACATATAGTTTATAACTTTGAACGCATTAGGCCAGTTCTTTATTTCACCCTTGAAATGACCTGGAGGTCATGGCTTTATTCCAAGGAGCCAGCAAGAGACCTCCAACGAACATAGGGTTGACTTGAACAATTTATGGTCTCTTTTCTCTAGGTTTGGAAGATGAATAAGGCTTTTCAGAGTTAAAAGAGAAAAATTCCAAGTAACAGCAACTTATTTAGCTTGGTAAATGGAGGTGATAGAAGTAACTTTTTTTTATTAGTGCATTTTACAGAATAATGGGTTTTATTGTAGCATATCCATACATACCGATAACATACTTTGATCATATACAGCCCCCTTTTACCTTTTCTTACCCTCTTCTCTCCCTGATCCTCTTTCTTTTCTATAATAGTCTCCCTGTTGCTTTATGTCATCCTCCCCCTCCCCCCACTGATAGTCTACATATGAAGGAAAACATGAGATGCTTGTCTTTCTGTGTCTGGCTTATTTCACTTAGCATTATAATCACCAGTTCCATCCATTTTCCTGCAAATGACATGCTTTTGTTCCTTTTTATGGCTGAATGATATTCTCTTGTGTATATATACCATATTTTCTTTATTCATTCATCTGTTGATGGGCACATAGGCTGATTTCATAACTTGGTGGATAGGTGCAACTTAAATGTACATTTTAATATGTAAGTAGTTATTATTAAATTGAAGGAAACACTTTTTATCATGCTCTTTGAATCTTATTCAATGTTAATTAAATGATTTGCTTAATAGGACCAAAATTATCATAAGATTTTTTATTAATAGGATAATTATAAAATAATACACTACTATTAGGAATGTGGTACACAAAATTGCAGATGTCTCTTGCAAGAGAGATACATACTGTGCATCCTGAAACTTCTCTGTAATTTAGCTGTAAAAGATATCCAGAAATTCTTTGGCTCATGTAATGTTTATGTCATATGAGAAAATAGAGGTCTGGCGAGGTTAACTGATTTACACCAGATAATTCAGCAATACTATGACTAGTACACTCTTGCCTAGTTCTTACAGGTAGCATGACTTTGGAAATAGACAATTTTAGTTTGGATCTTTCCACTTATGGGATCTTGATCAAGCTATGTAGCATGTCTTTGTCTCCATTCTTTACATTTATAGAATTAGCACAATACTATTTCTACCTCATACGTAAGGGAGCTTAATTAAGGGCCAATATGTGAGAAGAGCTTATTATCAAGTGTGGTACCTCAGAAGAGTTTGTTACATGGTGGCTCTTAGGATTTTTTTTCACTTACTTTCCCAGATCAACACAGGTACTTCACTTTTACAGCATCCATCAAAAACAACCATTTTATTGGACATTGTTATGGTCAGATATAGAATGTCCCCTGAAAAGCTCAGGATTGGTATAGTTAAGTCATGAGGGTTTTAATCTCATTAATAGATTAAGTAGGTGGTAAACTAGGCAGGCAGGGTGTGGCAGGAAAAGGTGGATCCCTGGGGGTGTGGCTTTGAGGATTTTATATGGTCCCTGATCCCCTTGCTTGCTTCTCATCTCCAGGATGTGAGAACAGAACCTTGTTCTCTCCCTCTCTCTCTGCTTCTCACCACCATGCCCTGAGATTGCAGACCCTGGCCTCACAGGGACTGAATCCCAAAATCTCCAAAAAACTGTGAGCAAATAAATCTTCCTTCCTCTAAGTTGTGTCATAATTCATTTTGTATTATAACAGTGAGAATGTTGACTGAGATAGCCATCTTTTCATATTACTAATGTCTGTACATACTGCCCTTTCAAAGGCTCCCAAACTTATTTGGCATACTGTTCCATTTTCAGAAAAAAAAATACTCAGCCCCCCCCCCACAGCCAAAAATCTATCTTCTCTAAGCAAATAAACAGAAAGATGCAGTGACAAATTTGTGTTCTTTTAGATATCTATATATCCATTCCATTCCAGCACTTCCTAGGGGGTGGTATCACCCACTTTGGGAACTCTTGGTAGGTGTTCACTGAGAAGAAGGGACAATCCTTTCTATTCTTGGCGTGCTGAAGTAAATGAGACAGTTCTTGAGTTGGATGTATGAGTGTAACAATG
Source organism: Glis glis (assembly GCA_004027185.1). NCBI lineage: Eukaryota > Metazoa > Chordata > Mammalia > Rodentia > Gliridae > Glis > Glis glis. Next base: position 8,410 of record PVJS01003467.1, on the reverse strand, counting down.
ATGCAACGAATGACTCCCTATTTCTCACAAGTGGTAGGAACTCAGCTAGGCATCGTTGTGCACTTCTGTAATTCCGGTATGTAGAAAGCTGAGACAAGATGATTACAGATTTGAGGCCAGCCTCAGTAACTTGGTGAGACCCTCAACAACTTAGTGAGACCCTGCTTCAAAATAAAAATTAAAAAGGCTAGGAATATATCTCAGAGGTAGAATGCCCCTGGGTTCAATGCCCAATACCAAAAAAAAAAAAAAGTGGTAGGAACTCCATAAATATCTGTGTATAAAAATCAATAAAGTAAAAGTGGTATGTTTGTGTTTAGTCCTTATATTAATATAATTTCACAGTATGTTACAAGTGTGAAATAAAAAGTGTACACATGGTTGGCCTTTAATTAATGTAGACTGAATGACTGAATGAGCAAATACATTAATTAATGCCTGGTGTCTGTGGTCTTCTCTCCCTTTTATCTATCTTTCTTTAGTAAAACACTAAACAAATACATATTCTTAAGCAGAAAAAAAATCAAGAGACAAATCAATGCTGTCTATGAGCTCAGTTAATCTCAAGGCTGACTTTAGAGAACTTCAGCAAATGAGTGATATATGAAGGTTGAAGCAAAATAAATAGGTAACACTTTGTCTTATAACATTCAGTTTACTTGAGTGCTACTCTCTAACTATAGTTCTCAATCATTGCGTCTTAACTCAAGATGTCTGAGTGGTCCACAATCTGCTATGGAGACTATTTCTGCATAGTTTGGCAGATTTCAGAGAATACTAGGTTATCATCATACATAGAACACTACATGCTAATGAGTGGGATATGTTAGAAATATTATTTAATGCTATTCTACTTCACTATTTTTTCTTCAAAAATGATTTTTTATTGGTTCATTGTAATCATACATCTTGACAGGTTTCAGGTTGGTAGACGCATACATGCACACATCGGTCTCTACTTCACTATTAATGACATTGCCACAAAGTCCTAAGATCCTTATCTTAGTACGGAGTATGTGTGTAGGAACTGAAATTGAATATATCCTTTCTCTTTTATTTATGGTTCTTTTTTTTAACGTGCTTTTATTGGTGCATTGGAGTCTTACATCGCAATGAATATCTATTTGATGTTAATATACATGCACAGAACTCTTAGTGTCCCCCCCATCTCCCTCCACCCGTATGAAGTACCAAGAATGATGTTGGTATATTTTCACATGTACATATTGTTTATGATAGTAATTCCATTAATTCACTTCTTTCTTGCCCCCCCTTCCCTTGTACTAGGTGTCCATCAACAGATGAGTGGATTACAAAATTGTGGGAAATACACACAATGGAATTCTACTCAGCAATAAAGAAGAACAAAATAACATCATTTGTAAGAAAGTGGAAGGATCTGGAGAACATTATGTTAAGTGAGATCAGTCAATCACAAAAAAAAGAAGGGACATATGTTTTCATTAATATGTGCAACCTAAGGAGTAGTAGGGTCACACAAGGGACTCCGGTTGATATTTGTGGTTCTTAACATACCCTTTGTTCTTGGCTACTAATATTTGCCATTATTAACAGCAATGGATTGAAACAAGGACATAGTATCTCCACAGGGATGGATTGAACCAAAATTCTTCACATTTAAATTTGTTTTTCACATGCCATTCCAGCATCACTCACATTCAGCAGAGGCAGAAGACTGGTGATAAAATTTAAAGGAACTGAAAGGACATCTTGTCTAGGAATATGGCTTTACTGCCAGAAAGCCCAACTGCCATTACAAAAAAAAAAGTTAGAAAAAGTCCCTCAGTTTTTAAAGGCTTCACAGAGCAAGAATACCCTCTGTTTAGAAGTGACTGTTCATGGGAGGGTTAACACCTCAAGCCATTATAAAGCATTTGCACCCCAGTGAAAATTGTTTCCTCTAGTGCTTTCCACGGTGGGAACTTCCAGAGAAGAGCAGATCCTTGTAAGAGGGCAAGGGAGAATATATGCACCTAAGGGGGTCTGGGGAGGGCAGTAAGTGTCCTTAATGCTGGCTGGGCGGAGGCATTCTGGAGCCTCTGACTGCTTTGCTGAGAACTGGTTATGCTCTTGAGACTGTCTTTGGCCTCTCAGAAGGAGAGTGTATGAGCCACATCTTAAATATAGGCTTTTAAAACACAAAATCATCTGTTTCCTGGGCTTAGGCTTTCCAGATCTCTAAATAAGCACTTGGATTTCATCTGCACAGTAAAATGAGGGGGAAAAAAAGGTTTGTTGAGATCCAAGTCAATCACACAAATGACTAAGGATGCCAGGTATATATTGTCTGAATGAAGAGGGGAGGAAAAAAAACTCAAGTAAACAAAGTAATTTTGGCCAAAGGACATTTTAGAATTTTTGCTTATAACAAATAATTGATGTGAAATATTAGTTAGCCTAAATCATCTAGATAATTAATTCTCTGTTTTCCAGTTAATTTGTCAATGCACACAGGGCCTCAGGGTGGGTACACTTGGAGTCTCAGTGATCCAGTTTGGATGTCTTCTTTTATCAAATTCTCTGAATAATTACTCAACTCTCTGACTCCTTGTGGTCTTCATGCACAGCCTCTCTGCTCCTCTAGGGAACAATTATCACACTGGAGACCTTTTCTGTAGGGTTTGTTCTAATCAAGAGAGAAAGTATAAGGCAAAACAAAGTTCCTAGTGTAGGGAGACTTTTTCAGAGATTTCTAGGCTAAATGCTATTTATTTACCAAACCCTGTTTCAATCCTCCAAACCAACATTAACCTTTCCACCTTGGGACAACCTAGACTTTGTGTTCCAGAATAGAGATCATTGAGGGCTCCCTCGAGGAATACAACCACCAGGCTCTACTGTGGAGTGAGATGTGCAAGCTGAGGGCAGGAACTGAATAGAGGAGTTCCTACCTCGAATAAAGGGATATTTTTAGAAGGAATAGAGAAGAGTTCTAAGAAAAATTTTTGAATCACTCTTAAGAACAATATTGAGTGAAAAAGGCTTTTATGAAGTATTTATTATTGACTCACCAGAATTCAAGAAAAACATTCTTTTCTTCTCAACCTTAGAAGATTGAGGCACATTGGGCACATGAAGAAGCTCTGAGCCCTGCTGCAGCAGGGACTTTCTTAGGCATGAAGGCATCAATGCTAGAGGTAAAAGTATAACTGGGTTGCAATATTTATTGGGTTCGTCTCTGGGTCTTTGTCATCTCCTCCATATACCTCAGTATTGCTCCATATTTAACACATTTATAGCTCCATAAAGTTTTTGCACACTTATATTGAAATCTGTGAGCATGCAGTGGACTTTTGGCAAAAAAACAATGAATTTCCTAATGGACCAAGACTACTCATGAACTTCGGTTATCTGGAGATGATGGAGTTGGGCTTTCTGGGCTGTGTTCGATATGTAGTTAGTGTTCTACAAAAGTGACCTACCTAATAAAGAATTCCCTATTTAGTAAGCATTTGATTGCCTGCAAGAGTTTTCAATCTAGGTCTCATTTGCCAGTGCCACTGCACAAACAAACTATGCATAACATTAATTGCACAATTCCAAGGAGTACCATTCTCAAAGACTGTGAGGTGTGCAGTGCTCCTTTTGGCTGGCACTCACTGCACAACTGCATCCCTGGAAGAGGGGGCTCTGCTGCATTCAGCTCTCTTTACCAAAAATATGTGAGTACTGGGATTCAAAACATTCACGAGAAGCAGACTTTTGTCTTTATTTATTCAGATCTTTGTTTGATACATCAGTACTGGTATACCAGTACTTAAACTAAGTTTCAAAAAAAGGACATGAGCATTAAAGTGATTCCTGGAAAAGTAGTTGCAGACCAAAGATAGTATAAATGATGCATCTGCACTAACAGAAATCCCCATGCCTTGGGCATGGTCTTCTTCAGGTGCATGAGAAGGAACAACAGGAAGAGGCCAATCAACTATGGGAAGAAATAAGCCCCAACTTTAATGTCATCAATGACTCTTTAAAATGTGGCTTTATTTCGACTATCATTAACAAAGAACTTTACTCTAAGCATAGCCTGTCCCTTGAAAGACTAACAACTGCTCATAAACATGTGAAAATGAATCATCTGTAACATAAAATCAAACCACTATAATTTTTCAGCAATAATTTAAATAAACTGCCTTACAAAATTTCTTTTGAAATACTTTTAAATAATAAATATATAAATTAATAAATAAACACATACAAATAAATCTACATATATTGGAACTGCATGCTCAATTTTAAAAAATACTCTATTTTGCTTCCAAATAAATTTTAAGTTCTCTTTCCCTTATGTGTGATAAGATGTGTTTAACAAACAGTATTACTTAGACCACTTTTAATCCTGGTTACCCCTGTATAATAATATTCCATTATGACTTTTTAATCTCACACATTAAGGACTTTCATTAAAGTGAGCTCAGGTTAGCATTTTTTAACCTGCTCTAAAAATGTTAACATGAGCCACAGTGGGCTGCCAGCTCAATAATCTTCCAATTGTCCCAAGCTCCAAATGGCCCATTGAGGCTCTATTTGTTCCAGTCTATTGGTTAAATATGTATTTGTGTGGTTTTAAAAAAACATTTAATTATTTACCTAAGAGGCCCTAACAGCTGGTCTACTAAGGTGAAGCCAATAGGAGACAGTTAAATGTTAGACCCATTCAATTTAAATACATTTTTAAAAAATGAAAGCAAATTAAAAGGCAAATTCTCTTACTTTTAGTTCTCTTCTCCTCTATTGTATAAACATAGATGGAAGGCACATGCTCTGCATATTAATATCTGTTAGAAGAAGTACCTGTAGGAAATCATGTTTGCCTCTGCTGTGGGTCAGTAAGCGTAACCAAGGCACACAGGTTCAGTGCTATTTCATTATTTCCTTTTCTTTTTTAAATATCAAAAAGTAGTTAGATCATATTATGAACTCATCTCAGACCCACAGAAACTATTTTTTGAGTTCAGTATTTTTAATTATTTTTGATGTATATACTGATAAAACTAGGACAATCTAATAACAAATCTGAACTCATATATTTAAATGTATTTAGCCAAGACATTCACTGGAGCTATCTATCCCTCCAGCCATCACTTTTCAAACTCCTGAAAGAATTTAGATTTTTATGTTAATACATACACACACACACACAAAAACTTAACACTGAATATTTTCAAGACATCATGTTGAAGTAATCCCGAAACAGCCTCAAAAGCAAACCATGAGAAACCAGTCCTTTGAACAAACCATTACTTAGAAACCTAAATCAGCTGTATGTGATGCTAGAATTTATTTGCCTATGCTGAAAGTATAAAAATAAATGGGTTAATAGGCTAACTTAAAAATTGATTTTATGTTCTTTTGGAAGCACAATAAACATTTTATATGTTTTGTTTTATCTCCTTAAATGTAAACTTCTTGTAGACAATGGCAATACCTTTAGCTTATCCTAAATATTTTACTGAATAAACATGAGAGTGTCACATGCCCTTATGACTAAAGTGTACTTAAAATTATATATGAGGTTAACAAAATATTAAATAAAATATGTTATAGCGTTTCTTAACCTTGACAAATGTACCTTCACAACAACCTAAAGGGTGAGATTGAATCTAAAATTTTTAGGGTCCTCGAAGCTTCATGACTGAATATGGAAGGATGGGGAAAGTGCTCCTCAGCCCTCTTCTTATCCCACCTTCCTTTTCTTCCCATTGCCAGTTAGTTCCACCCTGTAAGGGAATTCTTTAGTATGTATGCCCGACTTTTCAGAAATGTCCCCTCAAGTTCTCCTTTCCCCTTGACTGATGTTATGTCTAGGTGCTTGAACACCCAAGGGACTACCTAGCTTTGAGAGGAACAGACCAGGAAATAGGCCCATTTTGCCTCTAGAACTGGACTCAGGGCAATTTAGAAAGAGAATTCCTGGGTGTACAGAATCCAGAGCATGGTCTAGACTTCACGGTGGAAGGTTGCTTTAATACTGTGGGACTCTCTATTCTTGCTCAGGATTAATTTGTATCTTTCATAATGTTTAGCAGAGTCTTGAAAAGCTCTGCTTGGTAAATATTGATTGATTGATGGCTATTTCATAATGTTATTTATTCACCATAACCACCACTCCGGAAAATGAACCTTTTGAGAGATGTATTGATCAAACTCTCTGCAACCATCTAATAACATAAATAATTATCTTTAGCTTATTGTTACGTGTTAGCCTAAAATCATGTTTTACCTTTAAAATACAGGTGAAACCTTCATGCGGTAAATATAGAAAGTAATAAAATCCCCACATTTCAAGTTTATATCAGGTGAGATTCTTTGGAAACTTTGGATATTGGTGAGATAGTCTCCAATTAGGTGGCTAGGATTTAGTAGTGGCTCCACCATTCAGTGAATGATGGCTTGTCTGAAGTAGCGGTTACCACATTGATTGTAATGCTATTGCTTATAATATATCTCATTATAGACAGACTCCTAAAGGGATGAAACTATCCATTAAACCTGAAATCACTGTTGAAAAAGTTACTGGATTTCATATGTTTTTCTAAAAAAAATATTCAAAACTTCAAACTTGATCATCTCTTCTGTTTCGTCTAGCATCTACCTTGGACATTTTGCAAAAACATTTTTGTAAATGTGATTTGCAATTTTGGACACTGGATGCTTCCTCTAAAAAAATTCAAACATTTTTTTTTGAGTCAGATTCTCTGTGTTCCTGCTTTTATTCGATCTTGGTCAAATCCCAGAGAGAGAAATGTGAAAAAATCTAAAACTCAAAGTCCTCCACCAAGACTTTAAAATAGTTGATTTGAACAGCAAAAACATGTTGGATTCAATGTCTTTAAGCTAATAGTTGAATTTTAATGTTTCATATCATTAGCATATTATAGATATGTCATGGAGAAATAATTAAAATTTATTAATATCTATGTTCAGGAATCTCAAATAATTAGTAACATTATGAATGGTGAATTGTAATTCTATTTAAAATTACATTTCTAAGCCTGATACTAAGGCTCAGGACAAGTCAATAAATGCCAAGCACACATCTGTGGAGTGCCTGAAATAGGCCATATAAAGAACTATACCATTACCATATGAATTTTAAAAAAGAGAAACTTATAAATTAGATGGAAATAAAAACAAATACATGGAACGAGTGGTAAAAAGCAGTATTTAATTGTCGCCATGAGCTAACTAGATTATATAAGTCTTTCACTACTTTATGCTGTTATGCTTTAAGTTGAACCATGACATATTTCAATTTATCTAACAAAAAGACCCATTATAAAAGCCTTTATGTAACAACTCATATCTTAATTCGATGTGCTAAAGCATCAGTATTTTACTTGAGTCTCATTACTCTGTGAAATAGAAGACTTGTGTGTGGAGCACAGGATGACAATGAAAACTATAGAACACTGAAGAAAGAAATCGAAGAAGATCTTAGAAGATGGAAAGATATCCCCTGCAGAATAAATGTCATCAAAATGGCCATTCTGCCAAAAATGTTCTACAGAATCAATGCAATCCCTATCAAAATACCAACATCATTTTTCACAGATCTAGAAAAATAAGTCATTAATTTTGTATGGAGAAACAAAGGGCCCAGAATAGCCAACACAATTCTCAGCAATAAGAACCATGCAGGAGGCATAACAATTCCTGACTTCAAATTGTACTACAAAGCTATAGTAATAAAATCAGCATGGTATTGGCACAAAAACAGACACATAGACCAGTGGAACAGAATAGAAGATACAGAAACAAGTCAACAAACTTATAGCCAATTGATTTTTGACAAAGATGCCAAACATATACGTTGGAGAAAGGACCATCTTTTCAACAAATGGTGCTGGGAAAACAGGTTATCTACCTGTAGAAAAATGGAACTAAATCCTTACCTCTCACCCTACACAAGAGTCAACTCAAGATGGATCAAAGACCTGGAAGTTATACCAGAGATTGTGAAACTATTAGAGGAGGGCATAGGTTCAACACTCCAACGTATAGGCACAGGTAGAAACTTCCTCAACAAGACCTCCAAAGCACAGGAAATTAAAACAAGAATTAATAAGTGGGATAGCATTAAACTACAAAGCTTCTACTCATCAAATGAAATCATCAAGAGCCTAAAGAGAAAGCCTACGGAACGGGAGAATATCTTTGCAAGCTTTCCCTCTGACAGAGGTCTAATATCTAGAACATACAAAGAACTTAAAAGACTTTACACCAAGAAAACAAATAATCCGATCAAGAAGTGGGCAACTGAAATGAATAGACACTTCACGAAAGAAGAGATATAAATGGCCAATAGAAACATGAAAAAATGTTCAACATCATTAGCAATCAGGGAGATGCAAATCAAAACTACTCTAAGATTTCATCTGACCCCAAT
>PVJS01003466.1:0-75467 GCA_004027185.1 Glis glis | reverse complement strand
GTGTGTCCAGCATGTGTGGACTCAGAGGGCGTCCAGCGTGTGTGGACTCAGAGGGCGTCCAGCGTGTGTGGACTCAGAGGGCGTCCAGCGTGTGTGGACTCAGAGAGCGCCCAGCTTGTGTGGACTCAGAGTGTGTCCAGCGTGTGTGGACTCAGAGGGTGTCCAGCGTGTGTGAACTCAGAGGGCGTCACGCGTGTGTGGACTCAGAGGGCGTCCAGCGTGTGTGGACTCAGAGGGCATCCAGCGTGTGTGGACTCAGAGGGCATCCAGTGTTGGATTCAGAGAGTGACCAGCGTGTGTGGACTCACAGTGTGTCCAGGTTGTATATTTGATCATGAATCACATAAAGTCAAGTTTTAAATGATCACAAACTATTCTGGTCAGGTAGAAGATAACAGAGACCACAGATTGCTGAAAAAATATTCTGTCACATTACTGAGCGCTGACCGCACACACAGTTCTCTATGAGAAAGTTAAGGGAGGAGGAGATGCTCCTACCCCAGGCGATGGAGTAATGCCTGTCGACATGTGACACGTAGGTCCACACATGCATCCAGACATACAGGGATGTGGAGGGATGGTGTGTCCGGGGAGGGGGGAGAAGGACTTTGGGAGAAGCATCTAGGCCTGAGCATCCACAGGAAGCTGTCTCGGGCTGCAGGGGCTTCTAAGCCTCTGCAAATGGCCCAAAACACTTAACAGGGGACCAAGACTTGAGTTTGAGAGGCCAACAGATGGTTGGAGTAGCACTTCCGTTTTCTTTCCTACCACTTATAAATGTATCGTACCAAACATGCAGATCTTAGTTTCAGAAACAACTTGGACAAAAAAAAAAAAAAATGTCAAACTTGACAAGCATTTGGGAAAGGAAAGTTAGAAGACTTTGGTTTCGTCCCAGCCTTGGCTCTAAGCAGCTATAGCACTTCAAGCGGGTCGCCTCAGCTCTCTGTCCCTAGTGTTTTCATGGATGTGGAACACAGAGGAACCCCAGATTCCATCCAGGTGTAGACAGCCTGCATTCTTCAACTGCCACGTGAGGGAACATCACAGCTCTCCCCCAAAGGGTCGCTTCCTCTTCTGTATTACAGCTCAATGCAATATTTATGTTCTGGACGCTCCCGAAGCACCTGCTTATGCCTCGCCTCCATTACTGCAAAGATGCTGCCTGTGTATAAAGTGTTCTTCCCAGACAGATTGTGTCAGCTCCCCAGAAGACAAACAAGCCCTCGGTCACTCCAGCTCACATGTGGCCTCATCCCGGATCACAGCGGCCATTCATTAAATGCTGCTGCCTAGGAAGTAAAAGGGTACTGAGTAGGGCGAGTGATCGAAAAACACACAGGGACAATTTCTCCAGGTGAACAGATTGGATTAGGTTCAGTTCCATCTGCATTTGTAATCAATAATAAGGCATTCTGTCTTTTCCTTAGAGGAGTCTTCTCATTACCATCCCGATATCCATATCCAGGCGTGTGGCAGGAGCTGTGCACAGGAGGAACACAGTTCCTCTTCCACGGGGACCGGCAGCCCCTCTGCAGAGGCTCAAGTCTGATGCAGTGTCCTGCGGGCTGTGTGAGGAAGATTGAATGGGGAAGGAGCACCTCCTCCCGCGTGGCCAAGTCTTGAGGAAGAGCCCCAGGAAGGGCTCGCAACCGACCTTGAAAGAGAATAGAGCTGGTCAGTAGGGAGGTGTGCGGGGGCTCTGGGCACAGAGCAGAGACCTGTGAGAAGACTGCCGCACTCCTCCTCTCATTCGCCAGTCATCAGACGCTGTTGGTTAAGCACCCACGTGCACCTGCTTGGGCCATGGTGGCAAACAGACCTCAGCCCTGCTCTCCAGGTGGGGAGCACAGACACTTTCAGTACCTGAGTGGAGAGAACTCGCAGGATAAGCGAGCACCAGCCCCTCCACAGACTCGGGCCTTGCTCTGCAGAGACCACATTGCTCCAGGAGCTGCAAAGTGTAAGAGGACTCATCCTGAAATGGGAAGGCTGGTGACAGGGTCAGAGCCCAGGGTACAGAGGACAAAGAAGGCAGCGGCCACCTCCAAGGGTGCTGCAGACACGGGAGGAAAGCACACAGGACACGAGGCTGAAAGACCAAGAGCCCACCTGGGAGGGTGCCCCAGGTGCAGGAGGAGAGCGCAGGACACTAGACCAAAGGACAAGGAGCCCACCTGGGAGGGTGCCCCAGGTGCAGGAGGAGAGCGCAGGACACTAGACCAAAGGACAAGGAGCCCACCTGGGAGGGTGCCCCAGGTGCAGGAGGAGAGCGCAGGACACTAGACCAAAGGACAAGGAGCCCACCTGGGAGGGTGCCCCAGGTGCAGGAGTATAGAGTGCTGAAGGAGGAAGAGCCTGCCTGGGAGGATGCTGCAGGTCAGAGCAAGAAGCTTCCGATGCCTGACTTTTAGGGTGGTGGCGGGGGAATGGAGATGCGAGGGCCAGGCCACAAGAGTCTCATGCGTGTGCAGTGTTCAGATTTCATCCTGCCAGGGAAACACAGAAACAGAAGGAAAGAAGAGAGGAAGGGAGGGAGGGAGGGAGGACGTGAGTGCTAGAGAACATGGACATGCGGACCGACTGGGCTGCCTCACAGACACCTGCCTGCTGCGGTCCCTGCATCCGAGAAGAGCGAGGGGATGAAGCTGCTCAAGTGAAGCTATCCGGCCTGACTGGAGGCGGCAGCAGAGAGAGCATGCGCTCAGACACTTGGGAGATGACACAGGATGCAGAATCAAACTGGGGCGCAGCCAAGAAGGAGGGGTCCAGGCCTGTCCAGGTCGGTACCAACAGGACACTTCCAGCCAGCACGCATGGCAAAGCCTTGGGGTTCATCTGCTGGTGGCTTGTGTTTCCAGACTCAGAGACATATCAGGTCACCGCCCAGGAAGAACTCAAAATAGCCCTGAAACTGATAGCTCCTACCAGCCCTGATAGAGATTTTGCATGAAAATCAGTTTAGGAGAAACACAGTCACTGTGGGCCAAACACTGGCTATCCGGAGGTGGTTCCCCGAAGGTGAGGCGCCCGCCTGTGCATGGTCATAGCCGGCACACCCTGAGGATACCTCGCCCCTCAGCGAGGCTGGGCCTGGTTTCTGTGGTCAGCAGGAAGCTGCTGACCAGAGGTCATGTCCTCCCCTTCCCCATTCAGAATGCAGAGGGGAAGCACTGGGCCCACAGAGGGTGGAGAAGAGCAGCACGGGGCCATCTGAGCTCCTCCCAAGGGGCTGAGTTAATTCTGGGCCGGGTCTCCAGGTGTGTGGCCCTTCAGGAAGCCCAAGCGCTTACACTCGGAAAGAGCATCTGAATGGCCATAAATACAGTACCTGCCTCTTGGCTTCAGGTTCTGTTTGCTTTTGGTTTGGTTTTTGTCTTTTGACATAAGATGATGTAAACCTCTGGGTATTTGATGTCATCATTTATCAGGTTAGAATCTGTCCAACACTGAGAAGCCAACGTCCCCAACGGGGTCCAAGCTGTGAATACCACACCGACCTTACTCGTCTCTTTTAGTGCCTGGTACTTTTCAGTTTATGAGACTGTTAGAGGAGACACCATACAGTCCTAGAATGAAGGTCCCTTGGCAGCCAGGCAAGCTGAAGATCCCACCCTCCACTCCTTGTTCTTGAACAAGGAGGTGGCCGCAGGCCCTGGACTCAGTACTGGTTCCCAAAGTGGAGGACACTGGCCTTGGGGGGAGTGCTGGAATTAAATAGAGATACACAACAGGACACAAATGTGTCACTGCATCATTCCATTTATTTGCTTAAAGAAGATAGATTTCCAGGGGAGCGCTGAGTATTTTTTTTTCTGAAAAGGGGGTGGGAAGCCAAATAAGTCTGGGAACCTCTGTACCTAGAGCCCCCTGCCTCACCCCTGCTTCCACAGAGGCCCTGACGCACCCCTTCAGTGTCCCATGACCCCAGAGGATGGAAGCAGTTGAGGGCCAGGGGTGGGTCTGGGCTCTAATCAGCCCGTCCTCCAACAGGTGAGACCTGAGACCCGCAGTGATAGACACTGACCCTAACAAAGAGGCTTAGAACCCAATAAGAATTCTTTTCATGAGTAAAGTCTGAGATTCATGCATTTCGTAGGACTGAGCTTTACCTAGAGAGATTTACAAGAAGGTGGCGATAGGCAGGACCTAAGAAAACTGGTGGGAAAAGAGAAGCGTCTTGTCTATCTAGTGTATTTAGTGTTGTTATATTACACACAGAGACAGATGAGCAGCACCTGGGGGCAGCAGGATGCAGGCCCAGCATGTGAGCTGGAACCCCATCCTGTTTAAGCCAAGGAAGCAGCTACCTCGACTCCACCTGGAGCTACCTGCTCTTCCTCAGGCCCATGGCGCATTCCTGCAGACACGAAGAAGCAGTACTGCACTTCCCTAAGAAGGGAAAAAGGCCCACAGCTCAGATCCCACCCACGAGTGCAGTGAACTAACCTGGTTCAGCTGCACTCGGAGATACCCCACCAGGAGCGTGTGCCCTTTCTACAGGCAAGGGGGCAGTGCCCGGCAGTATCCGGAATGTGAGGCTCACACCTGGGACCTGTGGAAAGAGATTGGAGCCTCTTCATCAAAGCACTCATCCTCCCTTGGCCAGAGCGATGTGTTCACTAACACACACATAGGTAAAAGCCACGCTGAAGACCTACTATGTGCCGGGGCTGTGCTGCACTGTAAGACAGCCTTTCTCCTCTGCTCCCTGAGGCCTGGGCAGCTTCTAAGAAATCAACACATAGAGGATGAATGCCTGCTGCGCTGTCACAGGTAGTACCAGGGAGCAGAGAGCTGCTCCCTGCAGCTCTGGCTTGTCGTGTATGGGATGGCAGGCAGATGACAGAGCAGATGGAGCCTAGATCTATAAACAGATACTGCACTAGAAAGAAATAGGTTGAAATGGATAAATAATAAATGATAGGTGAATGATAGATATAGATAGGTACATAGATGGTAGATAGATGATAGGTAGATAGGGATAGATAGATAAATATAAAAATAGATTGAGATAGATAATAGGTGATATATAATAAATATCTACATAGATGCTAGAAATAAGTAAATAGATGATAGATTATTTAGATAAGATCAATGATAGATGTATACATAGATAAGTGTATAGACAGATGCATAAATAGATGATAGAGATAGGTAAATAGATGATAGAAAGAGAGATGATAGATACATATATAAGTGACAGATGATAGATTATAAAGATAAAAAGATTGATTATAGGTAGAAACATACATAGATAAATACTTAGGAAGATGAACATATAGTGGGTGTTGTGGCACAGGCCTGTAATCCCATATTTGGGGGGCTAGAAGAGCAGAATAGCATATTCTAGGTCAGCCTCAGCAAGTTAGGAAGACCCTGTTGCAAAATAAAAAATAAAATATAGGGCTGGGGTTGTAGCTTGGAGTAAGAATGCCCCTGAGTTCAATCCCTAGCAATGAAGGAAGGGGGGTGAGAGGAAGGGAGGAAAGGAGAGAAGGAGGGAGGGAGGGAGAGGAAAAAAGATATACACATAAATAGATGATAGAGATAGATAGATTGATGGTAGAAAGACAGATGATGGATATATAGATAAATGAATGATAGATGATAGAGACAGAGGGATATGGATAGTAGATGACAGATAGGTGGCTTAAATTAGAAGTAGACTCACGCACACCCATATCTCCTGACCTCATACCCCGCCGCACACCCCCAGTCATGCCTAAACAAAGCAGTTTGCTCACTGTAACCAGTAGCCCTCCCAACCACTCTGCCACACCCCTTTGAGGAGAGCCTACTCCACCCTTGTTTGAAACAAACGTGAATTTTCTGTTGCTTCCCCTACTTTGTGAGGGGGAGAACTGCCTGCTCAAAACTAGTAGTGTCTGTCCCAATAAAAACCTCACATTTTTGTTAACTAAGCCTGGAAAAAAACAGAAGGGGGTGCAAGGAGCGACAGAGATGCACAGCTCTGACAACAGCGCTCAGCATCAAAGTGCAGCGAAGCGCAAGCCGTCAGAGCGGGGCAGTGCGCACAGAGAGGACCCTGAGCTTTCCTCCTGGTGCGTCTCAGTCGCCTGAAAAGCAAGCAAGTACAACAAGAATACCTGTATCCTGCCGAGATATTATTCAAAGCAAAAGTACAGACACATACCTGTTGGCCATGCCACAGAAATTAAAGTCAAGGAGATACCATAGCGACACGTGTCCAAATCCTCTCTACAAGAGCCAGATGTTAGGGCTCACGATGCAGCCTGATGCTCCATGAACTATTGAGCAGCTTTGAAAATCTGTATGGAGTAGGAGCTTACACCTGACTTGCAGTAATTTATTAGAAAATGCATACTTCTATAGAGGCATATAGTGTGTCCGTGTGTGTGCGTGTGTGTGTGTGATTTTATATATCCTATTTATACATGATTATAAGAAAGATCATAACTCCTTGATCTAAGAATATTCAGTTATACCTGTCCAGCACCAAGACAAAAGTATAAATTAAATATCTCACTCCTTCAACTGCTAGAATTTTAAATATTTCATGATGAAATGATTTCCTACCCACCACATCAGCACAAAGTACTCTGTCCTGGAACTTCTAAAGCAGGGTCATTTACCATGTATTGATGAAGCATAAGGAATTTGAGCTGTTCGTATTTCTATATTTTCTTATAAATTTGCCCTGGGGTAAAGATGGCAGCTGGTGGAATCCTGAATCCTGCGTATCCATCGTGGTTGCTGTGATTCAGTGTGCCGGGTATAACTCCAGGAGCGGGGGTGGAGGGCTGGGAGCGCTGCTGTGGCGTTCAGCACCTGTGACCACGTGAGGCGAGCCACCCTCTGCTGTGGTGCTGCTGCAGTGCTGCATCAACACTGGGCGCAAGACAGAGACTCCTTGCCCTGCCCTGAATTCAGACTCCACAGCACGCATGGGGATATGTTCACACAGACGCGGCCGGCACCTTCATGACCCAGCCTATGCACGCTGACGTGAACATGTTCAGAGGACCAAGTTGGAATGATACCCACTTGTCCGTCTAGCTGTGTGAGCCTGGTTTGTTTCAGGCAATTTTCTGTCTGGACACGTTCCTGGGCAGTGGGGACTAGAAATACAGTGTGCAGAAGGGTTCTAGCAGAAGCGTGCTTCCTAACGAATATGAATTTAGCTTCTGTTTTGACCTGGCAGAAGAGGTGCTTAGGAGGCGGAAAGCCCAGTCCACCAGGAGCTGGAGCTCCGACCTTGTGCAAGCCACTTCATTTCCAGGTCAAAAGCTGGACTGAGTGGCTCAAAGGATCCCTCCCTACTCCAGAGTCCACCATGCTGAGGACACTGTGTTAACAAGTGGTGTTGCAGGTCACTAGCTCGGAATGAACTGGACCCTTTTGGAAACCCTCTTAACCACAGGAGCATTTGTGGCTAAAATAAAGAACACCTGGGTGACTAAGTGCATTTATATAGCAGCCTTATTTGCCAGTCTACGCCAAGAGGTAGATCCTTCTAATCTTACAAATGGCAAGGACAGTCAAAGCTGTTTTGCAGACAGAAAAGGAGCAGCATGTACTTCATGGAGAGCCACGTCCTGGCGGGCCAGTACCAAAAGTGTCAACACAACCAACCACTGGAAAGGAAAGTTTCCCATGCCCGCTTCTCTACCTGGTACAACGGAAACCTAGAATAAGTGATTATGGGCAGGCTCCCTAAAGCCAGAACAGCGAATTGAGACAATATGACCAGCGCACATCAAGTAGTTGAGGGAAATACAACATGGTTTCCAATCAGATGCTAAATTCCTAGCAGCACAGAGTTTGCAAAGACAAATGATGCCAGATATTGGGATGGTCAGGAACGACTCCACAGAGAGGCAAGAACTCGAGATGGGTCCTAAAGGATCGGCAGGAGAGGAGGCTGCAGGCACGAGGGACCAGGAATGAGCAGAGACAGGCAGGAGGAGCGTGATGAGACCTGGACACTCCCAACTCAGGGCGGGCCAGGCTGTGCGACAGAAGCTAAATGCACAGGAAGGTGCAGCCAAGCTTTTAAGTTCTAAACACTGAAGTTTCCCATGTCTGAGTTCAAGACAGATGCACATATTAGCTTCTACTGCTTCGCAGACCTCCTGCGGCTGGCGATCGGGAGTCTGGTGTCTAAAGGCAGAAGTATACTGGGATAGAATAACAGAAGAGGTGGGGGGCTAGGAAACCAATACTGAGGGCTGTCTGACCCCCCGGGCCCACTTCCCCTTAAGGAAAGCTGGTGTTCAAGATCCTGAGAGGCGGTCTGCTCTTCCTGGGCCTCCCTAGTGCTCAAGAGGGGTGGTACCCAGTGCTCCTAGAAGTGGAGGTGAAGGGGAGCCAGCGAGCAGGAAAAGCCTTACATCTGTGTAAGAAGCAGACACCCCAATCCACCCCTCTCCTCCACATGGCCGGGTGAACCAGCCCACTGCACCAGGACAGGGGTCAGGTACAGGGACTGTCCTGCAGGATTATTCCAGCAAGCTTCGTCTCTGGTGTCGGCCTATAGAGGAAGGCCAACAGAAGGACATGTGGCCATCTATGTTCCGAGTGTTGAGGCCCAGTGTATCTCCCGCTCTGGATTCCTGGTGTGCATCTGCCAGGATGTGCCTCCAGGGGGAGCTTGAGAGAGCCTCCTCCGGGAAGTGCCACTGACCCAAAAGGAAAGAAGGTGGCTTCCACATGGGGGCACCTGGCAACACAGCCTCTCGGGTCACCGAGCCTCGGGTCACAGTCTAAAGCCCCCCCCCCAAACAGAGATGGACAGCTGAAGACTGAACGGGTGAAGAAAGCTCCCGAAACAAAAGCCATGGAACATAGGAAAGGGAAAGTGTCCCAGCGGAAACGAGAACATTCTCGGAGAAATGGAAAGACGGTGGATCTAGAAAACAATTAGGAGCTCTAAGAAACATGGAAAAATAAAAATAGCAAGAAAGCAAAGCTCAAGAGGATTGAAGGCACTGTTGAAGAAATAGCCCAGATAGAAGGACAAAAGTCTGATCAGGAGACAGAAGAGAGGACCAGCCCAGGAAACTCCACCTCCAGCATGGTCCTTCAGGAAAAGAGAAGGACAGAGAAAGCGCTGAGAGCGAGTGGGCAGAGGAGATGCCAACCCTGCCTGAACCCAGCACAGCAGGTGCACACGGCCGGCCGCCAGAAAACTCTCCCGGGAATCTCACACCCTGTCCTAACCCTTCCCTGAAAGGGAAAAGGGAAGCCTGCTCGCAAAGGGCCCAAAACCACCACAACCGTGGACACAAGGAAGGACACTGTGTAAGCTGGGGGAAATCGCTTTGCAGTTCAGAATCATAGACCAACAGTTGCGTAAGGGTGGAGCAAGGGCATTTCAGATATGCGAGGCTTCATGGCAGGTACCCTCCATGCACCCTTCCTGGAAGGAAGCCTGGAAGGTGGGCTCCACTGTTGGAGAAAACCTGGGGTCCCAGAGGCAGGAGTGCAACCCAGGGAGGAGCAGGGCATCACAGAAGGTGGTCATGGGGTTGCAAGACAGACAAAGCCTGGGAGGACCAGGCTGGCGCAGGTGAGAAGCTACAACCTGAGGCTGCTGCCAGATGAGCCTGGCGGATGCTGCAAGGACGTGAAGCTGTTTTTTTACACACCAAGGGAACATTTTGGAATTAGTTAATGGGTACATAGGAAATTAAAACCCACTAATATAGTGAAAATGTGTAGGAAAGAACATGCTGTCCTAGTATGGTATTGGTTCTATTTCGTGACCACGATAATATCAAAGCCCGAGATCTATCTGACCCAAATGACAATATGGCTCTTCTGGGAATATCCACCTGCTGAAAGGCTTGTAGCCGAGGGAGGTGAGAGTGGGGAGCTTAGTGTGGAATGGTGTCCTCTCGCAGAGGAGCTCCACAGCCATGCCTAAGCCACAAAACCAAGAAGGAGCAGCGTAAGCACGTATGCAGAAGACTGGCAGTGAGACGGAGAATTGAGTGGGAAATATGCAGGATCACAGGTTTTGTGATCCTGAGGACAGCTACTTTATTTATTTATTTGTTTATTTATTTATTTATTGTGGTACCGGGGATTGAACCCAGGGGCATGCTACCTCCGAGCTACACCCCCAGCCCTATTTTTTGTTCTTTATTTTGAAACAGGGTCTCACTAAGTTGCGGAGGGTCTCACAAAGTAGCTGAGGCTGGCCGCGAACCCGGATCCTCCGGTCTCAGCCTCCCAAAGTACTGGGATTACAAGCGTGCGCCACCACGCCTGCCTCTGACAGCTACTTTAAAAACAACCATGGCAGTATACAAAAGCCATTGAAATCGGAGTCCCACATGGACCTTGATAAAGTTGTAATTTGAGAAACTGTGTTTGGTTTCTGTGGGGTTTAGCAATGAGAGGCGTCTAGATCTTCAAAGGCCTGTCCAGAGGATGCACAGGTGTCCAAGGAGTGGAGCTCACCTGGCCAGACCTGCCCCTGCTGTGAGCAGCAGGCTCCCGCCTCTCCACCCCACCTGCCTTCCATCCCAGAGCCACTGAAGGAAAAGTCCCTGGACTGAGACTAAGTGTGAAAATATTGAAATGGAATTGTGAACCTTCTGGATATCTCCCACTGAGCACTTGCTTTTGAGGCTGACTCTGGAGTAGTAATGCATGATTGAAATCGAGAGTTACCATGGTGGGGAGCCAGAGTGGGGCGGAGAGGGAGGAGAGAGCTGCCCAGGGTTCAGTAGTTAGATACCCCAGGGCCTGGCTGAGGATGGTCCTTTCTCACCTTCGTGTGGCTCCTGATGCGAGCCATGGGCCCTCAGACATGTGATGGCACAAGCCTTCTCTCGGGGACGTGAGCCTGACCCACACTCCCAGGCCGCAGGCCACCCTCCTCGTTGTGGCTCTCCTCCTCCCCTGATCCAGCACCACATCATCCCAGCTGTGCCTCCCAGTGGGGCCCTTATAGCGCCTGCCTGTCCCCTTCACAGCACCCCTCTGCCGGCCTCTCCTCTCCCTCATACCAACGTCACATGACAGTGTTCTGAGGAGCTCCAGCCAGGGTGACAGCAGGCAGGTGGGCACTGCAGAGGTCTGGCCGGAGCTCTGGAGTGGCAGCGGGCAGTGGTGGATGGTAACAGACACAGTGGACCCTGGTGGCTTCCTGGGAAGGGTGACAGCCTGGAACAGAACCCCGTCCACCTCTGCCCCCTCCTTCCACGCCAGTGTTCCCTGCCAGACCTCGGCCGATGCCCATAGCCATCATGTATGCAGGAACACCTTGACTTTGGCATCCTGCCTCCATCTGGCCTTCCTGTTTCTTCCCAAATGAAACCAAGCCAGCAAGTATGGCGGTCTTGTACCAGGAGTCGGTACCACCACTGGCCAAGGACCTGGGATACACACCAGGCCTCTCCCCTCTTCCCTGACCACCTCCAGAACGGGTTCTGTGAGGCCCAGGCCCAGGTCAGGTGGCCTGCCACGTGACATTGCTTCCCAAGTGGCTTTTACTAACAGGCCCTGTTCTCCTCCAGCTCATCCCCCACCCTGCAACCCAGGAAGGATTTCTGCAGTGCTAAACTGACCACGTCATTCTGCTGCTTAAACTCTCAGGGACTTCCCCTGAACCCAGGAGAAACACCAACTACCATATCCTAGCACTAAAGAAAAATATGCCATCATGTTAATGGATCCTGATGACAGCCCAGTAAGAAAGTAGGGCAGGATTCGTTAACTTCCTCAGAAATCAGAAAACCAAGACAGGAACACGAAGGGCTTGCAGACCTTGCCCAGTGCTGCTCAGCTGAGTGACCTCAAGCAAGGTGCCCAAAACCTCTGTCCCTCAAAGTGGGAGTCACAGGACTGTCCACCTCGTAGGTCACGGTGAAGGTCTAAGAGAGGCGAGCGCGTGAGGATTAGAAAACACCAGCGCATGGTAACTGCTCCCAGTGGGGTGAGAGCTAACTGAGCTGTGGTTGGAACCCAGTGCTCCAGAATGATATTCAACGGTAATTTCTATTACTACAAAATAACTATTTTAACCTTGACTCAACTGAGAATCTCCAAACTGAACACGAAAAGTATTATCATCTGTAAAAGAAGTCCGGAAGGGCACTCTGTAGGCAGGAGAGGCCTGGGGCCATGCGGCTCTTGTTCTCACCCCATCCTCACACTCAGCAGCTGCACCAGAGATCTGGGGGCAGAGCACACGCCACCGAGTTTGTTTTCCACTGGATAAAGGAGGCATGATGCTAAAGGCGTCAGAAACCAGCCTTGAGAGCCGGGGCTGCCTGGGATTCCAAACACAGAGCTCACTGAGGGACTCCAGGACAGGAACCCATTTCCTAGAATAGCCGGGCGCATGGCCCTGAAAATCGTTTGAACCAGTTAAGAACAAAAAGATCATAAAAGCTGTGGCAGCGAAGACATTTTCAGGAATCCGAATGAGCACGGTGAGGCTCTCAGAAGGGCAGAGCTTGGAGGAACCTGGGGCTGATCAAATGCAATCCTTCATCTGCAGCTTTAAGGAACGTAACCGAGGTTAAAACACTAAAGCCCAGATCCTCTCACTTCTAATTCAGCGCTGATTTCCCTTTTCACTCCACTTAAGGTACTTCGGACTTTATTTTCTGTCGCTGGACACTGGTAAATGCTGTGGAGCCCGAGGACAATATTTAGCATAATTCTGTGAGATAAGGTCACCGCTGGCTCTCGTGCCCGATAGCTACATTAAAAATCACTTTACGAGCCGGGCGTGGTGGCACACGCTTGTAATCCCAGTACTTTGGGAGGCGGAGACCGGAGGATCCGGGTTCGTGGCCAGCCTTAGCTCTCTCTCTCTCTCTCTCCCTGTCTCTCTCTCTCTCTCTCTCTCTCTCTCTCTCTCTACTTAGTGAGGCCCTCCGCAACTTCGTGAGACCGGGTTTCAAAATAAAGCATAAAAAATAGGGCCGGGGGCATAGCGCGGAGGAAGAATGCCCCTGCGTTCAATCCCCGGTACCGCAAAAAAAAAAAAAAAGAATCACTTTACAGACACAATCTGGAAAAATTACAAGAGGTCATTATTTTCAACAGAAGACTATTGAGCGGCCATGATCTTATGAGTAATTGTGTTTCCTAATTCTTTGAAGTTTCAACTGCATGCAAAAAAAGAAAACACAGAATGGGGTCTTATTGCAACCTCTAGATAGTGTACCATATATTGAGTGATGAGTGATGTGGATAGTTAGAGGGCGCAGGAGGAGCTTCGAGCAGTCTGTCAACAGCTGCAGACATCAGACATCAGTTCGGCATCCAGGGTCACCTGTAAGCCTTGGGAGCATGAGAAGCCTGCTGTCTGCCCACGGAGGAGCCCTCGGGCTCATCAGCACTGCCCTGCTCCTCAGGGGTGGGTGAGTCTGTACCGTGGGCGTGCAGGATATGGTTCCCCAAGCTGCTGAGGATGACAAGGGCCTTCCTGAGTCTCAGCTTGGGTGTCTTAAGCTGCCTTCAAGGCTCCCCCTCCATTGTCTACCCTCAGCCTCTTCCCTGTAGCCCCCCCATCCATCATTTCTTCATTCAACAAGCATTTATGGGGCAGCTACTGTATTCCAGAGGGTATGCTGGGCTCTCAGAGAACTGCCGAGAGAGCTGGTGTGGTATTAGATGGTGTGGTATTAGAACTGGTGTCTCTCTGCTCCGTTCAGCCCTGTAGCCACTAGCCACACACAGCTGGTGGACACTTGAAATGAGACTCGTGGGAGAGAGGAATTCAATTGTTAATTTTGTTTAGCTATTATTAAAGAGTTGCGGGTGGCTATTGGCTACTGAACTGGATAGTGCAGCTCTGAAATGGAAGAATCGGTTAAACACAGGCCATGTTCTTTCAGTGTGCGTGGCGCGTCGTCCCCCTAGAGCAGGGCAGGAGCGTTATTCTTCATGGACAGAGAAGCCCCGGTGAGCTCCTTCCACAAAGGCTGCCCGGGCACCTGTCATGAGCGAGGCTCTGGCAGCCATCATGGAAGCAGCCAGCCAGCGGAGGTTTTGCCACATCACTGGGAAGCAGCACAAGGAACAAGACGGTGACCTGAATTCCACATCTTAAGTTGAGCCTGGGACCTCTCTGCCCATGGAAGGGCAGGGTGAAGGCCCGTCTGTACCGAGGCCCTCCCCAGGCATCCAGCATCCCCAGCGGATCCAAAGACCCCGTGGCGTAGTCCACTTGCTTTCTCTCAACCTGGGGACACTCCAGATTTGTGGTTTGTTGTTGTCTTTTAGAAAGACAAGTGTGTTGACAGACAGGAGCCCAGCTGAGGCTGGATGTGAGGGTGGCTCGGGGCAGGCGGAGCACGTCTCCAGGCGAGACTCAACCCACCCCGTCAGCAGACACGGGCTTCACAGAACATGGGTTTGGCAGGATGCACACCCCCAAACACACATCCCTTTGCAAGGGTCCCTTTGGAGCATTCTAGACCTGTGGTCTCAGAGTCCAGAGCCTCTGCCGAGCTGAGCAGTTCCCTAAGTTGGGTAAGACAGCACAGAAGATGACTGGGGCTTGAATTTGCTGTCACATTGAAGGGAGACCCAGGAACCAAACCGGCTGTCAGCGAGAAAGGGCCAAGCAGAGAAGGGACAAAGGACTGAGGGTGGTTGAGGGTGCGATTCTATTCACACTTGAACGCAGTTAGAGGCCCTCCCGGGCAACACACCACGTCAACTGTCAGGAAACCCAGAAGCGCAAGGCCAGCTAAGTCCAAGGGTTTCCAGATGGACTCTGAGTGACTTGCAAAAATGAAAGAAAAAGAAGCAAAACTGATCTAGCTAAAGACTGAAGTAGATTCAGAGATACTGAAACCTGCACTTTGTTAGTAAATTCCAGTAATGATTAAGAACTCAGTGAGGATGTCCAAATGATTGAAGATTGTAGAGCAGTAAAGGGGCCGGTCACCCTGCCATTGTGCAGAGGGTAAACTGAGGCCCAGCCAGAGACCTTAGGTGTCTCACCTTGGTGTTGGTGCTGATGAAGGGAAGCCTGGAGCTCTGTCCCTAGCCTGGGGGTCCCTCCACGTCACTAGCCCAGCTACATCCTGGAGGCTTGTGACATGTCGCACATGCTAAAAACCAGAGCCTGTGTGACACAGTGCACCCAGGCGGTGGTGCAGACACGGCACTCAGTGTTTCCATTCTTCCTGGCTTCCTGCGCACACTTACCTGTTCTGTCTGTCTCCATCAACTGTTTTCTACTTTCCTTTATTTCTTCCCTCTCCTCCACCCTCCTCTGTCTTCCCATCCCCAGAGTGTGCTGATGGAAGGGGAGCCCTGGGGAGGAGCCATGGGACAAAAAGGGTGTCATGGAGACGAGGGAGGGACACGTGGCATTGGTCCAGTCACCAGCCGGTGCAGTGGCCACCGCGGCACAGGGGGACAATTCAGAAGAGCTCACACAGGAGACATCCTGCCTCTGTCCCCTGAGGGCCCAGACACCCACCACTGAAGCTCCCCACAGCTCAGATCTGCACTCCCAATGTCCTCACGGTGAGACACACCACCCTCTTCCACAGTCCCAGCCACCCAGGGTTAACCCGAGCAATGCCAGTCCTGCTCCTCTGACTGCAGCATGGAGGGTAAGGACCCTCCACTCCCCACTACCTGAGGGACTGAGAAGTAGGGCTGTGTATTGGTCAGATCGACAGAATCCAAAGAATGAGTATATGAAAAAGGAATTTATTAGATCAGCTCACAATGTAGTCCTGAGTTTCGACTGCATGTGAAGAATCAGAGGAATCAGTAGCTGGTCGGGCGGTCTAAGAGCTGGAGCCTTAGGATTGAAGCAACCACCAATTCAGTCCAGTCCAAGATGTGAAGATGAGGAAGCTCTTCGGAGAAACGATGGTGAAGTTTCAGCTCGAAGGCTGGAGGCCGACGATCTCAGACGAGAGCAGAAGATCAAGAAGCTCTTCAAGGAAACGGCAAGGTTGGAGGCCAACGATCTCAGACGAGAGCAGATGCGTTTTCTTCAGGAAGAGTCGCGGCTCCCTCTACACGGCTTTCTTCTTTTTATCTAAGTCCTGCACCTATCAGAACCCTGCTGCCCACATTTAGGGCAGGACTTCCGGTTCAATCTGCTGTTATACAACCAAAGTCACATGATCTTAGGAGGGTCAAGTTGACAAACCAGACCAACTATCACAGGCTGTGTGTGGTGTACGAGGAAGGGACTGAGACAGGAGCCCTTATGTTATCTGAAGCTCCCACTGCAAGGATGGGGGAGCCACTGGCTGCCGAGTCTGGGTGAAAGGTGGCCCTGGTGGCTTGCTGGGTGACTGCGGGGTGCAGAGAGGCCCAGATGAAGCATGCCACATCCTCAAACACGAGGCACTGCAAAGGGAAAGGACTGTGCGTGCACAGTGGTCATCCGACCTGCAGACCACAGGAAGCCTGAGGCCACGCCTGCTTCCTCTGCTTGACTGATTGGTTATTTGGACACCTGCAGAACACAAAATCAAGTCTGCTCAGAGGGGGACACCGTGGGAAGAAATGGGTTGGTCTGGGACCCGACCTCCACTAGGTGTCAGGTGTTAATCAAACACAAGGCAGGTGGAGATCCGGATGCGGGCCAACCCCCTCACCATGTCTAGACATGGACTCAGATCCTCCTGACACTTGAGCAAGCTGGTAGGAAAGAAATCTCTCCAAGACTCCATATTCAGACCTCAGACATCTTTCTAAGACTCCTAGGCAGACCAATGTTTGCTTCTTTCCATTTTGTCCGGTTATAACAATTACTATTCCCGTTTTGCCTAAGATTCTAAGGGTTGATAGCATTACAAAGGCAGTTGCCCAGTCTCCCTGATTTTAAGGCTGATAGGACTTTAGAGATCACCTGACTGTCCTCAGTGCCCAGATGAAAAGGACCACCCAGACGGAAGGAGGGACTTCTACCCGTCCCAGGGCAGGATGGAGTGACGTCCCAGACTGGTGGCACTGCCCCGCAGCAGCCTCCCTCAGAGCACAAGATAAAAGACGCTCCCTTTATTAGACTATGAAATGTGTCCAGGACACAGTAAGAGAGCGTTCACTGAGAACTCTTCCCATAACATGCCAGTCTTCCCTCTCACTAGCGTGATCAGTCTCAATTGTCTTAGAAGTATTGACAGTAGAAGCAAACAGTGCAGTAGCGAGGTTCCCAAACCATGAGGAGTCGCATATTTGCTGGGTAACGGGATACCTGCACAATAATAAAAACAGCGGTCATAATTCCTTACCATCATTATCAAGCAGCAATCGCCGTACATGCCAGGTGCCGCACCAACCTCCCTGCCTGCGTGTTTTTCATCTCCTCCCAAAGGCTACTGTGCGAGATGAGTATTTTTCTCATTTCAGCTGATACCTCTGAGGTAGAAAGTCAAACATCTGGCCATAGTCATACAACCAGTAAGACCCGCAGCAAGCAAACCAAACTCACCACGTTCCAAATCCAAAGTCACCCGTCAAGCCACAGGTGGCTCTGACCCCTGCGTGACTCAGCAATGCCACTCTCCCACCTGCCCCCCTTCACACACTCTCTGCTGCAGTGTTTGGGGGTTTTATTTTACTTTTGGGAACCTCTTGTGTTTTTTCTTATATTCACACTGCTTGCAAATTCCTTTTACTTGACGTGTTGAAGTATCCCTTTCTCTCCCCGATGCCCCTATATGTCCTTGAACGTTCACCTCCGGGGCGGCCCTTCCTGCAGTCCTTGCTGGCACCCGACTCCCTGCCCTTCTTACATGACCTCGTGCCCTGCATGTACTTATCAGAGAACGCAACACCCTCCGCCCATTCATCAACACACATTGGTGGAGTGCCAAGACATGTGGCTTGGGGACCATGGTGAGCGGCCATGAGTGGACCTAGAGTGGTGTTGCTGCTGGGTCCAAGTCCCCATTGGACCATGGAGTCCCAGGGCGGGGTCTGTGCCTATCACCTCTGCATCTGCTGTGCAGCACAGGATCCCACACCGAGGATGCCCCCAAATGAACACCAGTTGTGGCTGAGGACGGAATGATCACGGCACCTCCCTAGCTCCAAACCCAAGCAGCCCAGTCTGCAAGGGCCCACGGGAGAGCCAGTCCCTGGGAACCAACCCCACGGCTCACTCTAGCCCAATGGAGTACCCGCCAGAAGTATTGTCGCCTCTGTCACACCCCCCTTTATTCCTTGTACCATTCGTTATATTTCCAGAAAAAAAGAAAAAAAACTCGGTTGACAGCAGAGTTTGAAAATTTTCCCTTTCTCAAAGAAAAATTGCAAGCACACTTCTTAAGGGTCTGACCCAAATCGGGACCAATTTCAGGCTGACCCAGGGGTTATTACCAGTAACACTGAGGTCATCCTCTGGAATGCTGGGGATGGGGCTGGAACCATCCAAAACTGACAATGTTCTGCGGGACTTTAAAGGACACATTTCCTCTCAGCAACAACATCGACAGACATGTGTGGTTTATCTTCTTCAAGCAGGTTAATTTTATCTGTAAAGTATATAAATCCAAATATATACAAAGCTTTCACAACACACGCATCTCTGTATTTTACATAAATGTATGCATGTTAATACAGTGTGCATAAAACGCCTTGTCTTAAATGTGCATGATACCTGGTGTATATCTGATAAAATACTTAGTAAATTGAATTTGCATTGTCACTGTATGATATGCATATTATGCAAATGTTTCACAAACCATCCCCATGAATTTTACTAGGACCTCCACGTCCTTTGGAATTACAGTAATGAGGAGCGAGAAGATTCAGACTAAATATTAATAGTAACTAGACAAATGCAAGCTAGACTTCTTCGGAATACTATTATACTGGCAGCTTTGACATATGTATGGGAATGTGTGTACCCTCTTTCTCTCTGGTTTCATACTAAGGAGAGGTGTGCTTGACCGTAAATATCTTCATTGAGGATTCTTATTGTTCTAATCTTCAAAGACAGTAACCCAAGTCTCTCTCTCTCTCTGTCTCTCTCTCTGTCTCTCTCTCTGTCTCTCTCTCTCTCTCTCTCTCTCTCTCTCTCTGTCTCTCTCTTTCTCTTTCTCTGTCTCTCTCTTTCTCTTTTTTTAATCAGTGTATACGGTTGTCCCTTGGCTAAAAAAAGAAAAACCCAAGATAAACAGCCCCAGGAGCCTGCTCCCAAGCGAAAGCCATTTGCAGTGAAGACAGACAGCTCCTCCGTGGACGAGTGCTTTGAGAGCGACGACGGGACCGAAGACATGGACGACAAGGAGGAAGACGAGGAGGAAGAGTTCTCCGAGGACAACGAGGAGCAAGGGGACGAGGATGACGAGGACGAGGAGGTGGACCGGGAGGAAGAGGAGGAGATCGAGGAGGAGGAGGATGACGACGATGACGATGACGGGGAGGAGGAGGACGATGATGAGGAGGAGGAAGAGGAGGAGGAGGAGGAAGAGGAGGAGGAGGAGGAAGAGGAAAACGGTAATCTTTAAAATGCTAGCAAAGCGTCAGGTCGTGGTTGAGTTGAGTCAGTTTTCCTGTGTGAATTTTCTGTTCATATCTGTGACACCCTCTCTGAGGGCTGTCATCTGAGTAAGTCAGTTTGGTCAGGGGTGAAGAGGCCAGCTGTTGGTGTGCATTTAACCTTTGTCTTACAGAATTTCTTTAAATTATCTGCTAGGCTATAGATGTTGTTTCAGTCAAATTGCTATTCAGATTGGTTGTCAAGCAATTTGCTGAGATATTTATGGTGTGCATACTTGATTAGCTAAGCAAAATTTAGCAAGAAGACTCATTTAGCATACCTGGTGTTTAATTTCCCATTTCCTTCTGTGTCCTGTCCAAGAGTTGTTGGCAGGGCCCTAGCCCAGGCACATCCCCAGCAGAGGAGCCTAGTGGAACCACCAGGCAGCGCCTGGCATGGTAGTTTCTGTCTGCCCATTGCCAAAGCTTGACTTTGGTAAGTGTCATGTGATCAAGACATAAAGAGCAGCATTGGGAGGAGGCCGTGGGCCCATCACGTGCTTCCATGTTTGAGAAACGTGTTTCTGGTGGGGGGCATACAATACTTGGGATGCCGTGCTGGGCACGGGGCTGTCTCCCAGTACACTTCAGATGTCTCTCATTTCATATGCAGCTTTCTGTTAGGACAAGACTCAGAACTGGCATTTTGAAACTAGCCCTTTCCTAAAGGTCATTTCTCTTCCAGGAAGAAGTAGTAGTTTTCTCAAAAGCCCACAGTCTCTGCTGGCTTTGGGTTTGCCTCACAGAAACACCCAAAATGGTGAAAATGTGGGAGAAGACTTTTTCCAATCCTTCTCCCTGGGCTCAGAGTTCTTCAGGAATCTGAATGTCAGGAGAGCTGACTTCCGAACGTCAGCAAGGGGAGGGAACCTCTCTGGAGCTTGCAATTGGAGGGGCATGTTGCCGCTCTGCAGTGTAGCCCTACACCAGCATTACCATGCAGGGGTCAGGATCTTCTGTGTTAGGAAACCTGAATCCTATGACATGATGCTAGGCTGAGGGTTTAAGATTCTTGTGAAACAATTTGCCACTTACATTTACATATATATATATATATATATATATATATATACACACACACACAGACATATGTACACAGTTGCATACATTAAAACTGATTTCCCCAAGATTTTCTTTGTCTTGATATTAGAGAACAATTGATTCCCCCAAGATTTTCTTCGTCTTGCTATTGGAGAACGTTGCGTGGAGAAGGCCTGACAAGGTGCATGAGAGCACAGGCCTGGAAGTTTCCCCTAGCTCTGCTGAGTCTACCATAGACCAATATGCCGGTGCCACTAATGAGATTCTAAGAAGTAGAACCCACAGCTCTGTGGAATGAAATATGTGGAAAGTTGGTGAGGAGGCCAGTTAGGCACGCTGTTTCTGGACACCATATTAGATGCGTGCAAGTTTGGGTGTTGCCATTAATTGTTGAGATTAATGGATGACTTGTATGTCGGCCATGACTTATTATTGAGATGGTCTAAAATACTGCTTTTTCATTTTCTCATCCTGTTCGGAAGGCAGTAGACATCAGTGTGTGGAGTTATGAGTGTTGTTCCGTACCATGGATTAAGATAGGAGGTTTGAAATACGCATCATTTAACTAAGGGTCTTAACAAAATTTAGGTTCTGTTCTTCACTTCCTAGAACTAAACTAGCAGAACATTTTTGCTAGTCTAATTCAAGCAAGTGGGCATACTAAATGAGTGCATGGTAATAGCACCCCACAACTGTGGGATTATGATGTAGGCCCCTGTAGTTGTCCTTGCCTGGCTGCACCAGGCTGGGGGACTACTTTCAGACGTTTGGTGAGTGCTTGTGGAAGCAGGTCCCAGAAAGCACACACCATGAGGAGGGCGCAGGGCACGGGCATGAGTACTGGTCTCAGAACTCAGCCAGCGTCTGCCCTGGCGAGGCAACTGTACCGTCATCTCTTACGTGAGCTTTAGAGGATCCAGCTGAGCTCTCCATAAGATTAGACTGTCTGCTTCCACCTGAGACAAGAGTCCAGTTGGCTGCGTACCTTTGGCAGGGAAGCCCATGACTCAGTCCCTTTCAGATGGCCTCTCGTGCGGACTCCAGGTCCAAAGAGCCATCAGACTCAGCAGCAGTGGCTCCTAGGGAACCCTCCCCTGCGGTAGGTTCTTGAGAGGGGAAACCCAGGCTGGTTGGATTTCCAAGTACAGGCAGTGTTCCTCCCTGGAATCAAGCACTGCAGAAGCCTGATTCTTGGAGACTGTCTCATAGGTCCGTTAGTCCTGAGGAACGGGGCCCAGTTAGGCGGCAGATCTCCGCTGGAGCAGCCCCCCACCCCCAGCAGAAATCCCAAGGCTGTTAGCCAACACCACACGCTGAAGTCCCAGAGAGTGTACGCCAGCTGTTCCATAGCCCATCAGAGTCATCTCTAGGAAGGTTCTAGATCAGAGGAACTGTAGAGCTATGTTGACCTAGCAGTCATGTCTCATGATCAAACTCCTACTTACATTTAATTTATTAAAATAAGGCTTTGAAAGGCGTGAATCTGTCAACCTCCTATCTTCAAACCCTCACTTAATAAATGCACCATATTTTACCTTAGTGGTAAAATTAGAGCCCAACACTATCAACAAACGCACCCTTGTGCTGTAGAAGACAGCTTTCAAGCAAGCAGCGCAGCGAGAGACGGGGTGCCTGACGGTGTGGAGGAGCCATGCCTTTCTTGTGTCTGTGTGGGGACCTTGAAGCCGGTCCCCATGTTCCCGTTGACACCATAATTCGGTCTTGCCCGGGCCAGCAGCAGACTCCTCTGGGGACATCATGCCACGTTCTCAGCACACACAGAGGCATACGGTGTCCTAAAGTTAAAGGAAAAGCAGTTCTGACAGGACAGGGCAAAAAGAGCTTTTGCAGACAGTGCCGAGCATGACTCAGGCACAGCCCTACGCAGAGCAGAGGGACATTCAGCCAGGAGAAGTGAGCACAGCCAGCCAGAAGGCACAAGGACAAGCTGAGGCTGCCACCAGCCTCAGGGGCAGGGCAGACTGTCAGGTTATTTGTCCTAATAGGATGCCATTGTTGCTCACCCAGGGAGGCGTTTTCCACCTTGATTATCAATTGAAATGGGAGTTTATTGAGAGGGGTTTTTTTAGAATAAAACAGATTTATGCAAATCACCAGATTATTGCAATAGGAGCCCACAGATTATAGAAGGAACAGTGTAACTTAGAAATTATTTTTTTCTAATTCCAAGGATCCTTCAGCATTGCAGTAACTCATGAACCAAAGTAGTACTAATAATATATATTTCCTGTGAGTATATTTATGTGCACCATTGTGTTTGATCTTCATATTGAATATGTAGAAATAAGTAGGGTGGAAACTCTCTTGCTATCATTGTACTTATCAGAAACTGGGGGTCGGTAGATTAAGTTATTGCCTGTGAGTGGCCGCCATGTACAGTCAGACTCTGTTGATGATAGCTCTTCTTATCACAGATCTCCTATTCTTTTCTCCACTTCCTGCTCATCTGAGCAGCAGCAGAGAGAGATGAGTAACTCATTTCAGATTCTTTTAGTCAAAATCAGATTGATCGTGAAGTCGACCTATCACCTATTCAACCAATTCTCTCTTGCATGAAGAATTTTAGTTTCAAAATACATAGTAATGGTCCAACTTCACATTTATTAAATAAAAACTTCCTATCCTAAAGGTAAGTAGATTATTGCTCAATGGTCATAGGTTACCTTTTTATCCTATTTTGTACATGTTGTGACAAATGTTTTTTTGGATCCCTGTGATTTGAGAAATATGGATTAAATGGATATCAATGCTCACTAAATTATGGCTTATTTTCATAGTCCAGTTCACCAAAAAGAATAGTTCTTAATATTAATATATATGCACATGTGTATCTATATGTACCTATTGTGTCTATCTGTATGTGCATGTATATGCACACATGCAGTGTGCTTTCTGGGCTGGCTCCAGTGCACAGCCATCTATAATGCATAGCCTTCCCTTAAGTCTTCCGCTTCTGAGACACTTGGGTCGATATAGGAAGTCTTCTCTGTTCTGCCCTCTGTGGAGTCAGGACTGCCGTGGACAGCTGGACCAGGCAAGACAGTTCTGGTGACCACTGGGACAGCTCAGGTTTAGAGCAGGGACCTTCCTTTCCTGGTGGCTGCCCGGCTTGCCTTTTGCACATCCCCATCCGTGTCAATTAGCAACGATGAGCGCTGGCATCCTTGCATCTCCCTCTGAGGACGAGTGGGTTGTTTGAGGAAAACTGTGAATAATTATGTTCAGAACCTTCTCCAGCGTACCATGTGATTGCTCGAGGCGAGGCAAAGCCGCTGACCAGAGGCAGAATAAAAATGTGAGAGGCAGAGGCAGAACGGGGGAGGGCTGCTCCTGCTAGCTGAGGGTGATGAGATGAATTAACGGAGACGGGCTGGTGAGTGGCACCCGCAAATTCTGCTTCTGGACTTTGTTCCCAGGCCCTCCCCTCGAAGTGGTCCTGTATGTGAGCGTACCCTCCACGCAGCAGCGACTCTCTTTCTTTAAAGGGAGCACCAGGCGGAAACCACACTGCATGACTTCTTCCTGGCAGAGACATTTTTAATGGTGGAATTTCCTGGGGTGTGCTTTCTTTCACGCAGGGTGATGCACTAGGCCCCAGGTTGCCAGCGCATCCCTATAATTTGCGATCGACGGGTCTGAGTGTTGGTGAGGGAGGATGGGAAGACGGTGCTGAGCGGTCTGTGTCATGGCCTCCGAATTCCCCACCGTCCCTTTAGGATGCTGCTCTCCATATTGATTAGCCAATTATCCTCTTCTATCTTGCTCAGGGAAATGTCCCTGATGAGGGAAGCAAGTTGAAATGCAGACAGACTGTGAAAATCAGAATTAGCCGACCAGTTTTCTCCTGCAGTCAGCAGAAAAGGCAATGAGTTCCGAGACCAACATAGAACAAAGATGATATGTTTAGTATGCAAGGCTTCCGCTTGAGGAAGGCTGTGGACACAGTTGGGAGAGAGGATATGGTGGGTTTTTTTTAATCTCCTTAAAAATTAACCTTTCCCTACATCCCCACGAGCATTCTTTTCGGATGTTTAAGACACAGGTATATTGAGGTAGGTGGCATCATTGCCTGAGAATGAGTGATCCTACCATGATGCCTTTCTAGGGATCGGTCTATGATAAAAAAAAAGTCCCATTCTTCATGCAAACTATTTTTTCATAATTATAAAGTATAATTATATCTCACATTCCATGAATGTTCAGGTACTTGGATACAAACCAGAAAACTTGCTGAAAATGTAATATCATATGTATTCAAGATGCAAATAGCATGCATAAAGTACAGGGGAAATCCTATTTACATAATACAAGGAACAAGGACGTAAGCTGATAGGTCTACCATGATCTCGCTCAGCTTCTTTTGGGGGTCCACTTTGGAAAATGAGCAGCTGACGTGAGATGACTTGATAATTTCAGTTTTATTCCCATGCTAGTTAGTCATAGTGCAGCGCAACATCTAGGAAGAAGGTGTTTCTTTCCAGTGCGGGCCCTGCCCCTGTGAGCAGGTCACCTGGCCTCACTGGGCCCCAGCTGGACACCAGATTCCGACATCAGGACTCACGCCTCTTTTGCTCCTGGTCTTGTTCCGAAGCCTGAGAAGGATGCGGTTCATAAGAATGCTTGGCAGATGCAGGTAGCTCAGAAACGCGGCGCTGCGGTTATGGTGGGGTGACTCGCAGGCCTGGCGTCCCCCGTGTTGATCAGGCCCTCCTGTCACTCTGGGTCAGGGCCACGTCTGCATGGAGCAAGCGCCTTCCATCTGCTAAAGCTCTAGGAGTGCCAGGCCTCGGCGCGCCCACATCTCCTTTCAAACCCCTGTGTTTTCTCTGTGTCCAGAGGGCATTGGATTGAACGAGGGATTTTTGTTTGCTTTGTTTCTTACAAAAACTCAAACCCTGTGTACTCCGGAAGAGCGTACACAGGGGAACCAGAGTGTGGCTCTGCACCGAGGGCAGAATTAGAAGTCGAGGACCCAGGGGGAAGCTTTAAGGATTTGGGTTGAAGGTACAAGCCCCAGGTTTGGAGACTGGGGATCTCTGCACTTTATGTTACCCGGGCCAACATCTCTGCAGGCTCTGGAGAAGCAGGTCAGACTGTTTTTTTCTCTGCCAGGAACAAAACAGGGCTGATGAGAAATGAAGAAAAGGGATGCAATGTCCCCTCCAGGCCCTCCCGATCCAACAAACTCAAGTGAGCAGCCGTGCTGCTTCCAGACCCACTCTGCAAACACAAAGGCCAGGCTTCCAGAATCTTCTGTGCCCTGGGTTAGGACTGAACAGTAAGAAATACAGCATGTATCAGTCATTCTTAGACAGCTATTGGGTGGGTTGGGAGGATATGACTATCCTACTATTCTTAAATCCCCCAATTTAAATAAGCCAGATACCTAAAATGTCATCAAAAAGAAAGGCCCTCAAAACTTCACGAATAAATTAAATTTCATTCACTTGCATTCCATTAATTTAGGTCCCTAGCGAATAAAAACTTTAAAAAAGGAAAATAACTCCCAGTTTCTAAGTTAAAGTCTCCATGCACCTTGATTCTCTGGTGGGAACTTATTTTCCCTGCAGTTTACCTCATTTAGTTTAATGGTTTAGCTTATAAAATGGGCAGCATCTAGAATCAACAGAGCGTGACTCCCCTTCAGACCCAGGGGGAACCTCCTGCCCCTTCCACCTCTTGCCTTGTGGTCGATTGGACAACCGCAGACCAAGCTCTGGACGTGAAAGGGGACAGCTGGTATGGGCGCCCTGAAGAGGCAGAGTGTGAGACAGACACGACACCTGGGGACATGGCAGGCACTGCTCCCCTCTGCACTGCCAGGACAGTAGCTTCCCAGCTGGCAAGAACGAGGGCAGAGACTTCCCCTCCCTGACCTCGTCCTTATACGGATGCAGCCGGTGTGGATTGAGCAAGCCCTTCCAGGCCCAGCCACCCTCCTACATGTAGGAGATGCTCCTGGGAACACACACCCAGCCCTGGCTCCCTCCCGTAGTCAGTGGACAGCAGGCTGAGCCCCTGCAGAGCATGCACTCCAACCCAGGCCCAGGAAGCCCTGCAGCACGTGATGGTCTGCAGGTAGACGAGTTGGATTAAATATATCTCCCATAAACACACACATGAATTACAGCTGTGTGTGTTATAAAAATCACAAATGGTGTTGGCTCCTAGGAACATCAGTGTTCTGGCCCTGGGCAGTTCCAGCCAAACGTGGTGACTTAAATATAGCTAAATGAAATTTAATAAATTCGAATCTGATTTAAAGCGATGAGAACTGCATCATGTTAAATAGTGTTTCCGCATTCACACCTGCCGCGTCAGGCTTCTCCTGTGGACAGTGGTTCCCTGTTGGACAGTGTTGACCCAGAACATTCTGTGGCCAGCAGTTCCCTGTTGGATGGTGTCAATCCAGAATGTTCTTCTGGTCAGTCTTACCCTCTTCCTGACACACATGCACAGGCGTGTGCTCCCACACACACACATCAAAGTCTTACACCCTATACTCAGGCTCCGAACGAGGTATGTAAGTCTTAAAACCCTTTCCTTGCATAAAAAGCCATTGGGCTCCTCTTTCTTAGAATCTGAAATGGCCGAGTCTCCTAGAGACCTCAGAGGAGGACTTCCTGTCCTTCACTGTTCAATGCAAATAGAGACATTAAAGCCAAGGACACCCTCACCAGCTGGGAGTATTTTCTGGTGTGAGCTCTGTCCCCTTCAGCCAACCGGTGCCCTCCACATGAGTCTGAACCTTCTTTGTATGGAAGTGGAGGTGCTGAGGCTGGAGCCCTGGGTTACTTAGTGGCTCCATCCTGGCTAGCAGCATGTCTGGCTGCCCAGGCTCTGAGGAAGAGCCCTGCCAGCCGCTGAGAGGTCAGTGGAGGCGGCCGGCTCCTTAGAAGTTTGGGGAGCCAGAATCCTGGATGCATGCCCCAGCCCCACCTTGAACAAAAGGAGCCAAGTCCTCCGGGGAGCCTCCTTTTGTCTGAGGCCAGGCAACGGGGTAGACCTGCAGAGTCCAGACATCGGGCTCCGGCAGCAGGAGGTCCCACCCTGTGTGGGGCTGCTTGGAGGACCTCCTTCACCTAGACTTGGCCCTGGCCACATCCCCAGTCCTCACTGCAGCACCTGACTTTCCCCCAGGACGGACACAACTGTCCCCAGCCCACAGAGCACAGCCCGCCTCCAGTCACTGCCTGTAGCTCCCTGCCCTCAGGTACAGCTGCTCCCCCCAAGCACTTGCTCCTCGCCTCCACAGGCCCAGCCTCGTTTCCCCCTGAAGCCCACCTCCCCAGCCTCCCTTCCTCCTCCCTCCTCCCTCTGCTCCGTTGTTCATCACAGCACCACGCGCTCTCTGACATCACAGCTTGTATTCATTTTCCATTTGTCTTTACCTCTTCCACCAACTACAACTTCCATGACCACAAGCACGTTCTTTCTGATTCATTGTTCGGCTCTGAATGTGGCTCAATAGATAGTTGTTGAGTGAGCAAGTGTGTATTATTCTGTTAGTGTCCTCCTGGGTCCTGCAGGGCTGGCTTATGCAGAACTGGGACATTGCAGCATTTGTCTCTGGTCTGATGACAGGGCTGCAATGTGGTGCCTTCTCCAGAGTTGTGCATGTTTCCGCTTGAATTAGACTTCTAGAAATGCCAGCATTTAACCCAGGTAACTCAGCGGCTGATGGAACTTCATACATGTCTCTTCTCCTGGGTGGACCTCTTTCCCCATGCCTCTGTTTCCCATGTAAGATCATTCTTGTGAGAGACGGTGAAGTCAGCGTATCTCTCAGGTTGCTGTGATCTAATCCAGTATCCCTGGGAGTGTGGGCAATGTCTGGCCTTCAGAACCAGGGACTTACCGGGGCATCTTCATTCACATGTGTGCGAGGGCAGGCGCATGTGGGCCTGAGTCCCTCGGCCCTGGGCTGAGTTGGTAGGCAATGCAAGATGATTCACAGACCCTGCTTGGGGCAGAGGGAGGCACTGGCCCCTGCTCCCCACGGTGGACTGATTTACCAAGACAGGCAAAAGAAGCCAGCTGCATGCAGGCGCAGGGCAAGCAAACTCAAGTTCGGTAGTGCGTCCTACTGCCAGAGAAGTAGGTCACGTTTTTCAGCATACAGACACTGTGCTAAAGAGACCGAAGCCCAGAAATAACCACAGAGGAACCAACATACCATCCAGAAAATAGGCTGCAAATACACTTTGAGCAACTGCCTGTGAGACACCAAAACCATGCCCCAGTACTTAGCACAGACAGTAGTGTGTGAAGGAGCAACACCTACCGCAGTCCCCCGATACACACACACACATACACACACACACCCACACCACACACACGGGTGCGCTTCTAGAGGAGGAGCCCAGCAGGCATCCTCCCTGGCTTTAGTGCTGCTCTCTCCAGGTATGTCCACCTGTACCTGGCTCCTCTTCCTACCTGCTTCACAGCAGCAAGCTGGGGGGGACAGAGGGTGAGGCCTGAGCTGAGGGATGCAGTCGTTACCCAACCAGGCACCGCTGTCTCCTCTCAGGGAATGATGAGCCCCAAGACACCGTAACATGGGAGGCCAGGGGCAGGGTGCAGCTGCCTCCTCGCACAGTAAATGCAGTCATGGAATGGATTGCCCATGCCGAGCTCCGAAAAGCAGGGAAGAGGTGTCACATGGAACTCGCATATGATACACAGACCCTCAGATCACCCTCGTCAATTCATATGGTGAGGGAAGGTGAGGTTTCTTCTTTCCTTTGTTGAAAAATGTCCCAGAAAGCCAGGCAAGGTGGCACACACCTATAATTTCAGTACTTGGGAGGCCGAGACAGGAGCCTCAACAACATAGTGATACTCTCAGCAACCTGGTAAGAACCTGTTTCAAAAGCAAACACAAACAAAAAAAAAAAGGCTGTTGGTGTAGCTCAGAGATAGAATGCCACTGGGTTCAATCCCCAGTACCAAATAAATAAATATAAATATAAAAATATCCCAGCTAATTCTATTTTTGTAAATTATAGGAAACTATATACCAGATATCAGTCATTCATTTTAAACAACTTCTAAGAGAGATTCTGGGAATTTTATTAGTATCTAAGAGCAAATGTCCAGCTACCTCCCCATCTGCCTTCAGCAACAGAAGTCCCCTTATGTCCTGCAGTGTATGTGCCTCCGAAGGTGTGGCTCAGATGTGTGTCGAGCCCTTGAAGCGTTGGGACTGTAAAGGAAGCGTAGGGCAGGGGACACCCTGTGGTTTGGAAGAGTAAGATAACAACAGATCAGGGAGGAATGAGATTGTGATGGCTTCTACGGAGCAATAAGAGCAGATGAATTACCAGAGAAGAGGGGCCCTTGCCGGGCTCTGGTGCCTGGCTGAGGCGGGTTTGCCCCAGACCCTGAGACACTGCTCCTCACTCACACTGAAGCTGAAGAATCGAGGACTCCCAGGAGCAGGCTCTTGCAATTAGGTGTCCTTTGTTTAGAAAAGACCTGGAGTTTGTCCTGGGACCGTAGCATAAGGCAGCCCCTTTTTTCAGTTGCTGGCTGGCATCTTGTGTTCCTCTTGAACTCACTCAAACAGGGTGCTGAAATAGCCCTGCCATACAGCCCTCAGAATATCAAACCAGAGCGCCTCAAATAGTCCTGCTTTACGGTCTTCAGGATGTCAAATCAAGGTGTTGAGATAGCCGTTTACAGTCCAGTCTGGTTCTCACCTGCCTTCCCACCCATTCAGTTCCCTTGTGATCTGTAGGCACCTGAAGTTATCAGCCCCTGGCTCTCTTGAATAGGGGTCCAGAGTCCAGGACTCACCTAATTTTCTAATTTCCTTTCCACACCAGCATGGACCTAAACTGCATGAATCAGAACCCTGGTAGGTGGCAGTCTAACTAAGCTGGCAATTCCAGCACGAGTTGCCAAGGCTGGTGATATAAATACATCCTCAATTCATGCCAAACCAACAAGGAGTATTAGAGGGAGGAAAAAATCAGATGAATGCCAGAAACAGCAACAGAAACCTTCTGAATGGTTACACAGAAGGGATTTGTGTCGTCTACTAAGGAAGAGCTGAACATCTAGCTAGCTTGTCTGGACCACGCCCACTGGGTTTGATGGTGGGTGAGGACTGTGCCCTCGGGTTGCTATGGAAACAGAGACAGCTCTGTAGAATTGTGAGGCAGCTCCTCACTCAGCATCCTTCCATGGCATCTCTCTCCCTTAACAGCACCTGACTGGAGAAACCATTCGCCCTTTGTGGCTTCGCGTTGTCCTTTCAGGAGGAGTGGCAGGTGTCGGAGGGCCTTTCCTTGGGTCCTTGTGAGCATTAGTGAGGACAGACAGATCTCCACCCGCCATGAGACTGGATGAGCTGGGCTGATTTCTGTGTTTACTAAACACAGAAGCACACTGTGCATCATTCTGTGTGACCTGATGTATGTAATGTGTACACGGCATGTGCCATTTTTTCTTTCTATTGCTGCAGCTATTGTTAAAATATCATCATCTCTTCATCAGCTTTGAACATATGATCAAATTTCTGTGTTTACAGGTCATTAGTATATCCTGTTCTCATTTATTTCTGTAATTTAAAAACCCTCTCCAGGGTCCTATACAGCCACAATCTTTCATAATTTGAAACACTGGAGTGCACTCTCGGGCTGTGCCTCCTTCCACCTGGTGAGGTCTACAGTGATTTCTACTCTTGCTGTTTGTTCTACTGTACTTTCTAACTCGGTTGTGTATCTACTTGCCCGTGGCCCATGTTCGTGACTAGAAAGGATAACAGCATCTCAATCAGGACTAGATCTTGAAAGAATCCAAAGCTATGTCTCAGACATGTTTTCTAGAGACAAACTGCTCAAAAGTCAGTGCTTGTATTTATAAAGTTGAGTCCACAGAGCTGTAACCACATCAGACCTAGTCTTGAAGGTGAAGGGAAAACACCCTATAGAACTCATATTTTTGCCTAGGAAAATCTTTTGGCTGTCTGATTGAATCTGTGGAGCATAAATTGCTTGTAACCATCTGACTCAGAGGAGATAATTCAGACCTAAAATTTTTTTTTAACTCTTGGGAATTTAAACTGAACATGTAATAGCAACAAAATGAG
Organism: Glis glis; assembly: GCA_004027185.1. Taxonomy (NCBI): domain Eukaryota; kingdom Metazoa; phylum Chordata; class Mammalia; order Rodentia; family Gliridae; genus Glis; species Glis glis. Next base: position 43,837 of record PVJS01003466.1, on the reverse strand, counting down.
GTTTTTACTTGGCCGATAGAAGCTCAGGAGGGTTGCCTGGGCTTAGCCACCGAATCGCCTCTGCTTTCTGGGCTCAGTTTCATCTTCTGGAAGTGGCTAGACAGATCGTCTCCAATTTCCATCCAAGTCTGAAAACTGCAGTTCCCCCAGGGAGAAACACCTGGGCTCCTGCCTGCGACAGCTGACCCTTCTTCAGAGTCTGCTCTTGTGGCACTCTGCTAGAAGACAGATTTCAAATGCAAAACCACAGAAGGGAAACTGAAATGTCACATCCTTCTCTAAACCTCTGAGAATAGTACTTCAGTTGTCTGAAAAATGCTTTTTTTTTTTCCTGAGACAAGTGTGTGGTCATTGTGTAAGCAGAGCCCCATGCTGCATCCCCACTGAAGGCCACAGTCACTCCAGTGTCCTGTGGTGCTGGCCGTCCACATTGCTGGCCCTGGGCAGCTCAGTCTGCTGAGGCCGAAAGCCCTACTGGCCCCGAGCAGTCCCTTGGTTGTCCCAGTCCTGGGACCTGAAAAAAAAATTATCACAAATACATGTTCTCTCTTTAATAGAACATTAATCGCTGGATAGAAACTGGTAACACTGGTTTCCGAAATTTTTATGGCTGCTATATTCATTTTGTGGGTTGTTTGTACCACATTTTAATTGCCAACTGGCACAGAAAATTCTGGTCCATTTGCCAAAGCCCTTGTCTACCTGTGACTCATTTAATTATCAGCCTCAGGAAAAATATGCTTAAAAAGGGGAAATTGCCTGAATTCTTGAAACTAGAGATGAGATTCTAGAAGTTCACTGTGTGTCCCAAGTCTAGACCACACCAAGGTGCAGCACACACTGAGAGCCTACTTGCTGAAGGGCTGGCAGACTGCTCCCCTCTGTTTATCTACATAATTAACACTTGACTTTACTTAGAATGTGTTTTGAAATAGTTATATACTGGTAGCTTGAGAAATTCTGCTAACCTGTAGGGATTTTTGGCCATGCACACCACTTCCAGCAGCCATTTCCAAGTTCACTGCTGTAGTCGTGGAGCCTTGAATGACACTGTTAGTAACTTGAAGAAACGCCAACTTATGCAGGAGGCTGTATCCTCCTCACACGCATTTTCTTTCTTTTTTTTTTTTTGCGGTACCGGGGGTTGAACCCAGGGGCGTTTTACATCCAAGCTACACCCCCAGCCCTATTTTTTATCCTTTATTTTGAAACCGGGTCTCACGAAGTTGCGGAGGGCCTCACTAAGTAGCTGAGGCTGGCCACGAACCCTGATCCTCCGGTCTCTGCCTCACAAGTACTGGGATTACAAGCGTGCGCCACCACGCCTGGCCTGACACGCATTTTCTGTTGCTCGATTCCAGGTTCCTTCTACAAATGGGCTGGTGTCACCAGACATCTGCTCTGGGTATAGAAAACACCACGGTAAGACTAGCTACTGTGTGTGCCAGGCACGTGGAATGCAAGGATTCCGCACAGCACATACTGTTGCTATGATTCCTGTAAGAGATGTCCAATAAGGCCCAAGCAGATTTATTGCCTTGCTTTGCAGATGAGCTCATTCAGTCCCTGAGAGCTCAGGTCATCCGCCGCACACAATTAGTGAGCTGCAGACCATTGACTGAGACCAGGTTCTAGAGCTTCTCTAGTTCCATCTTCTTTGTCCTCCGGCTACCAAAGCAGCGTGTGCACCTGCTGTCTGTCAGCACTGAAGCCTGAAGCTGGCTTGCATGCTGGAGGCAGTGCACACTCTCCCTGTCCTCAGATGGCGACAGGCCCCTTTCTCAGCTTGTTCCCAGCTCCATGCATCAGAGTGGTCATTAGGCTGTGTGAGGAAGTTTGTCCATTTTTCTTTTAATCTACTTGGGAGAAGGTAATATGAATTGAGTGGCGAGATTAATAGATATCTGATTATCAAAAAGGTGAGATGGAGCCGGGCATGGTGGCACACGCTTGTAATCCCAGTACTTAGTGAGGCCCTCTGCAACTTAGTGAGACCCTGTTTCAAAATAAAGAATAAAAAATAGGGCTGGGGGTGTAGCCCAGAGGTAGAATGCCCCTGGGTTCAATCCCCAGTACTAAAAAAAAAAAAAAAGGTGAGATGGGCTCCTTGGCTAAGCAATGCAGCAGGAAGAAGGAGGGGCAAGCGCATCGAAGATAATCCTGAGACTGGAGTATGGGGAGTTAACAATCTCCTTCCTAGCACGTTGGGTAGGAAGGCGAAGAATTTCATGAGACGTGGACCGCAGTCTCTTTTCCAGCGCGGGCTTTCTCTTGGTTTCAGAAACCTCAAGGCAGGTGAGACAGGGTTTTCTTTGCCTGCTCGGCACTGACAGTGACCCCTCCCCCTCCTTTTCCAAATTCTTCAGGACGACACGGTGAGTTCCATAAGAGAACTCATGGGGAAAATCATGGAAATGTTTTATCTTATCTGACTGTGGTTTCTCCTTCAAGTCAACTTCCAAAATGATTCCACCTGTCGCATGTGTTTTCAAATCATGACTTATAGATCTGTCGCATACAGGTACAAGGGTCGCTGGTCATTGACTGTCGCCCTAGTTACTGGGCAGAGGCAACACGGCTTGGTTATTCCCGGGAGGGTTCTCCAGGCGCAACCCATGGTAGAATTAAATGAAAGAATTGGGAGGAGAATATAATGCTTATATTTCCAAAAATTCATTGGGATAGGGTTCACTTAGTTCCTGAAGCTTGAACCCAGGCCCATGGCAAAGCACACTGGAGATTAACATTGCCACAGTGTTTTTGATTGCGTCCAGTGGATTTGTCTTTTTTATTTTTCCTTTGGCTGCTCTTTGGGGATACATTTAACCTTATAATCAGGAAAATGATTTGTAGGGATTGTCCAGAAGAGAGACAATGTCTATTTTACTCATAGATCCTCTTTGACTAATTCATGGAGAATTTGGCTTGCTGACATTTGGGAAGTGTATCAGACCTTAAATATTTGTTGTCTCTGGGTGGAATGACAAGGATATTATTTTCTGTTATTGCTATATTGAGCTCTAAATCTTTTTTCACTAACAAAAAACTTTTTCTGCATAAAATTCATAAAGCACCACAGGTCCATACCTCAGCATTAGTCAACTGGCATTTCCTATTGGACAATACACCGCATCCCTTCAAATCTTTATTAAATGTTAAAAACTCTTCTCACTGTGGCGTTTTAATCATGGAAACCAAGAACAGATGTGAAAATGACATACAGGTAGCCACATCCAACCTAAGGAGGATACATTGCAGAACCTATTTATTATTACCCGTATTTTTCAGTGTACATTATTGCGATCACATAGTACGGTGAACAGTGATACAAAACCCAAACACTATTTCAGTGTTCAGCAGAATGTGTTTCTATGAAGTTGAGGGATTTAACATCATTTTTAACATGACCTTTTTGGAAGAGTTTCTCTAAATACTTTTTCAAGATTAAAAAAAGTATTTATTCTCACATTATTTCTTACAGGTCCCCCAAATTTTCTTGAGCCCATACTTCAGATGAGCATAACAACACTGTATGATGAATGGAATGCTGTATTGCTAGTGTGACAGGTGCACCAACTCATCCCAGCCCTGATTTTTAGAAATCCTGTCCCTGCCCTTCCCTCCCCCCATAGACACTCCCAAACCTGCAGAGACAGCCATCTGGGCGTCATAGAGCATCCGATTTACCTTCCACACTCTTATTATGGAATCCATGACACTTCCAAATGTGTCATACATTGTCCAGAAGGGATCAGATTCAAAGTAACTCTTTATCCAACCTGTGCTCGGAATGGAGCCTCCCTATGTCCTTGGTATCCCTGTGTGATTCCTCAGAAACCGGAGGCTCTCTTTTTCATTGCCCGAGTATGAATGCAAAAACAAACCATTTGAAAGTGATTTCTGGGAACATCTGCTTAAGAGTGGGAAAAAGGCAGGTTTGTGAACTCTTAGAAAGCTTAGTGATAGGATAGAAGTAGTTCATGTGCAACTGCAGGGCTGTCAATAATTGAAACCAATCACCCGCAGGATCCAGAAATAAAACGTGTATTTTAACCTTACATTTACTGTATTTGCTGGTTGCTTTTAAGGTTAATGAGGGGTGCTGATAGTTCACAGCAGATGTTCTCAGCGGCTCCTGGCTCAGCTCTGCTCAGTCCTTTGTCTTGACACCTTCAGCCAGCTGCAGACATGCCGACAGCTCTGTCCCAGGCTGAACAGGGCTCGGCTTGCCATCAGCTTGCTGTCCGTGCTGTTGCAACTACGCTTTGAATTCTAGCCACTTCTTTCTTTTCTTTTCCTTTTGTCTTCTTTATTCTCTTTGCAGAGGACCACCAGATGAACTGCCACAGCACGCGGATGCTGCAGGACACAGAGAAGGATGACAACAACAACGACGAGTATGACAACTATGACGAGCTGGTGGCCAAGTCGCTGCTAAACCTGGGCAAGATCGCTGAGGACGCGGCCTACCGTGCCCGGACCGAGTCGGAAATGAACAGCAACACCTCCAACAGTTTGGAGGATGACAGCGACAAGAACGAAACCCTGGGCCGCAAGGGCGAGCTCAGCCTGGACCTGGACAGCGACGTGGTCCGAGAAACCGTGGACTCCCTTAAGCTGTTGGCACAAGGACACGGTGTCGTGCTCTCAGAAAACATCAACGACAGGAATTACGGGGACAGCATGTCGCAGCAGGACAGCAGGAACATGAATTACGTCATGCTGGGCAAGCCCATGAACAATGGGCTCATGGAGAAGATGGTGGAGGAGAGCGAGGAAGAGGTCTGCCTGAGCAGCCTGGAGTGCCTGCGGAACCAGTGCTTCGACCTGGCCCGGAAGCTCAGCGAGACCAACCCGCAGGACCGGAGCCAGCCCTCCAACATGAACCTCCGCCAGCACGGCCGGCAGGAGGAGGACTTCCCGGGCAGGACGCCGGACAGGAACTACTCGGACATGATGAACCTCATGCGACTGGAAGAGCAGCTGAGCCCCAGGCCCAGAACGTTTTCTAGCTGTGCCAAGGAGGACGGGTGTCCAGAGCGGGACGATGACACCACCTCCATCAACTCGGACCGGTCCGAGGAGGTGTTCGACATGACCAAGGGCAACCTGACCCTTCTCGAGAAAGCCATCGCTCTGGAAACTGAGCGAGCAAAGGCCATGAGGGAGAAGATGGCCTTGGACGCCGGGAGGAGGGATAATATGCGATCCTACGAGGACCAGTCTCCAAGGCAGCTCCCCGGGGAGGACAGGAAGCCCAAGTCCAGTGACAGCCTTGTCAAAAAGCCATACTATGGTAAAGGTAATATTTCTACCTAACGTAAGTTGCCTCATGGAAACATGAGCTCAATAGAAGATGTTGATGGTAGTCTACAAGTATGAGTCACACTACATTTTATCTCTAATGCACATTTTAGAGTTGATTCCAGAATTCTCTTTTGTGATGATGTTTCTGAAGAGCAAATAAAATGTTTGTCTGAGAAATACAGAAAACAGCTCAATGTCCTATTATTAGAGCAGATGAGTAATATGACATTCAGTGGGAAGACGCATTTTTTGAGCAGATAGGACCAATACACAAACACATCCTGTGACAGAAAGCATCATGGCACGCCTGCAGATGAACCAAGATCTGTGCTGAGTGACGAGGGTTTCCATGACAATTAGTCAAGCAGGGACGAAGCACCTATTTTACCAATTCGATTGGGTAGGTGGCATCAGGACTTCTAAAATTATCATCCAATGACAGTTATTGATGAAATGCCTCCATAGAAACCACCATGATATAGGAATTGAACAGTAGCAGGATGACCGATGACATGTGATAAGGGCACATTAATGACCTGAGGTAGTAAGGTAACCAGAGCCATCCGCTATGCAAGGCATGGCAGCCCCGTCTAATATCAGTAGCGGTTTCCTTACTACACTCCTCCCCCTCTCTGATTCCACTGCCTTGTGGAAGCAGCTATGACGCTTTCCTCACATATAATGTATCAGAAAATACTCCAAACTATCCAGTTTGATCATTTTAGCTGAATTTCCTTTTATGAAATATGTGAGCACATATTTGCATATATCCACATATTTAGCTGTATATTTTACATATATATATAACAAATATATCACACACATATAAATATGTCACACATATATACAACCGGAAGGAATGAGTTCATGTTTGTAGAATAGAAGCAATGGTGTCCACTTGCAGTTTGAGGCAGGTTACAATTCAGCCTCAGGTAGGGCCTTGGCATTGCCTGTTAGCTCATTTACAAGTTTCTTGCAGGACTAAGTAAGAAGCAAGAATGAAGTTGATAATTCCTTAAATCCTGTGTTAGCACCAAAAAAAATTCCTTTTGGGTTTTCATTTTATTCTGTGCATTATGAATACTGAGTTTCTTTGTTGTGGATCTGAGAATGAGGTTCAGGAATTTAATTTGAAAATCAGTTGCTGTATAAACTTCAAACATTCAGAAAAGCTGCTGTGACATAGGTGTTTATTCTCCTCTCAATGTGACATAGGTGTTTGTTCTCCTCTCAATGTAGAAATTGTGCCAAGCTGGGCATCACTAGAACAAAACTCAAATTGGAGATGCACCTCGGCCAGAGCTCAGTGCATGTATGGTTGGCACGTGCCTAGACACCGACAGCCCTTTTGGCTACCAAGGTGGATGCCAGGCCTCTGAGGGTGCAGAATGTGACCAAGGGGCATTACTTTCTAAAGGAAATCAGAGTCTTTAGCTCAGTGGAGCTCCAGGCTTGCTTTGGGCATTTGAAAGACTACAAAATACAGCATACATGTTCTAAGGTATACAGCTATCATTGTGAACAAGATGTGCAAAAAGTATGTACTAGAAAATTTTGGTTGAGTTTTGAGACTCATACAGGAACCAAACATTTTTAGGAAGAAATGATGCCTTCCTCTTGTGTGATTTCTCTGTCGTAAACATATATATATATATATGTGTGTGTGTTAGACTTGTTTTGGAGTTCTAGAACGTGGCTTGCAGGATGGAGCGCTGGCTTGAAGAAGCGCAGTGACAGGAGGCTGTGTAGCCGTGGATGCAGATTCGGTGTTGCAGACTCTGTGTTGCCATGGCTTCTTTGGTTTCTGTGGTCTCTCTAAACTCAACAGCTTGAGGCAAATTTTGACTTATGTTGTTTTGTTGTTATTTTGCTTTGCTTTTTTTGCAAGAAGTGAAATTCAAACTGCTTGCTTCCCCTGTATAAATTGGGACAGGGATGGGAATGAACAGTAAGAACCGAGATATGCTTTTTCCCTACAAAAGGAAAGGACTGGGGGTTTGGGCTTCCCTGTGCGGTGGAAGGCATCAATTCCTGCCTCTCCCAGTTTTTCCATATCTACCTCTGACATAAGTCCCTTCTGTTTTTCTATCAGCATTTTGTATATTATCTATAGTTATATTCAGAACTAAATAAATAAACCCAAGAAAGGCCAACAAAGGGGAACAGAGAGATTAAGGCTCCTTTTTTAAAAAAAAAATTGTGAGATCATATCTCCCTAATGACCAGTGGCCAGTTCCTGCACTGCCCAGCATGTCTCCAGTCTGTTTTCAGGGGCTCTGTTACTGCAGTAAAGACAAGAGAACATTGCATGGATTCTTGTTTCCCACAATCATCAAGCTAATTTAACATGGTCAATGAGCAACATTTCCAAAGACGTCCATCATGACCCTCCTCTGTCTTCTGCATAAGTGTATCATCTACTGTACCTGGACTAAAAGGGCCACAGGCTAAATCCAGCAGAAAATTTCTTTTTTCTACCAGTCATGGCTAAGTGTTTAGTTACATCATTGGTGTCTTTGCTTGCTTAGTTGTTTTGTGTTCGCTTGTATGTTTGCTTTTAAGGTGGGTTGGGATTGCAAGAAATAAGAAATCCAGGGGAGGTAACCCTGAAGGTAAACAGCACACCCATCTCAACCAGGATTCCATGCATCGAGAGGAGAGTACACCCTTGTTGTCTTCCAAAACTTGGAATAGTTTTGAGACACATTGCTCTTTACAAAAAGCTCTGCTTATTTTCAAAACACTCTCAAAATCTGGAAATCATATAATTTGTGAGAAATCACAAGGGTCCTGATGAAACAGTCACTTAATAATTAGTCATAGGCATAACCTGCTTTTTTAATCCTTCACAAGTCATTTGTATATGGTTTAAAATCTTTGATCTCTAGTTTCTGATTTCAAATAATCAATGCTTTCCTTTGAGTCTGTTACTATGCACCTGCTATTTTATACATATGTTGATTAAATTATACCAATATTGTTATGAAATTACTCACAAGGTAATTAAATGCTGGGCTTTAAGTTTGCATGTATAAGAGAAGACCCATAGGCAATTAGAACTGAAGCCACACCCCTTGTTCCAGGTTCGTTTTCAGAGGCTATGGTCCATGTACCAGGGCTGGATGGTCACTAACAATGGTGTGTGGGATATTTGTCTCCCTGCCAACTCTGGCTTCAGAGGTCCCAGCACCTGACAGGCACGTTATGTAGAATAAAATATTAGCTGAAAAAGAAACGGGGAGTTCTTTGACACGAACATAATAGCATTTATAAATTCCTGTGAGTCCTTTGTCTACTTCAAGTTCACATAAATGACTTAAGAAGAAAGTCCATAGGAGTTCAAACATTTTAAAACCAAGCTTTTCTCTTGATAGAAGTGGATTCTTAACCAGAAGTAAAACACACCTTTTCTAGCAATCATGATTGGCCTGATTGATGAGATAGCCATAGACAAGAATTAAACCCTAAAGAAAATCTAACTCCAGCATTTTCTGGACCAAGTCCTCGTAGTCACATCTATTGGTGATCTGAGCAACTGGTTTTCAAAAACTGACTCAAAAATACAGGGTGTCCCACACCTAGATTGACAATTGGTCTGAGCTTAGCCTCAGAAATACTTTCTGGAGTTATGATACTGCATGGTTATGAACTGGGGTCAGTACTGGGTGTACAAGTCATTTTTCTGCAAGTTGTTGCTAAGGGTACAAATAATATGGTTAGCAATGTTGCTGCATTTCTGGGATCTACATCCAATTCTGTGCCAAAAGTCTGCTCTACTCGGCCCTTGACTGTACTGCAGAGAGGCCCGCAGGGCTCTAGACGAGCATTACCTTTAGCCTTATGATGCATGCACAGCATTATACAAGCCTTCCTCTGGTTCCAAGCACAGACGAAGAAATCAAAACAAATGGTTGCTCCGGCGGCTTCTGAAGCATTTTTGATTGCCCATCACCTCTGCAAGGTGGGATCTCCACCCTTTTGGTCATCTGCTTACAGTGCCTTCTGAGAGTTCAGTTTATTTTCCCAAAAGTGCTGAATTGCTATGCTAAGAAACAGTGTTGTTAACCTCGAGAGCTAAGTTCAATGCCAGTAAAATGGTGCAGCTTACAGTGTATGCGAGCGGAGCGCTCAAGACGAAGGAATTCCGCTGGGGTTTTTGAACCGGATTGCGCCCTCTGGTTGAGTTGCACAGAGAGGCTACTGAATGATAACAGTACGGGGTTTTGTTCTCTAAGAAGGTCACTGTCTCATCACTGTTTACCTTGATTTCTTTGAGCAACACAGCTTATCATGTAACACACGGGAAAACAATTAATCAAGAGCGAAGGTTAGGAAGAGGCGCTATTTTTTTTCTTTAGGATTAAAACCGAAATACTTTCTGATTATGATGCTATTGCACAAGGTTGAGAAAAAAAAAAACAGCCCCAACCAAAACCCCACCTAAGCAGAAGCACAGTGTCCCAGCCTGTCCCCCGACACCGGCTTCATTTCTTGGTTTAGAAAGGTCTCTTCGGATTGTTGAATGATCACGTTGTCTTCGGTTGGTAAGCATTCATTCTTTTGGCACTTGTTGTCGCTTTTAGATCCCTCAAGAACAGAAAAGAAAGAGAGCAAGTGTCCAACCCCCGGGTGTGATGGAACCGGCCATGTAACTGGGCTTTATCCGCATCACCGCAGTCTGTCTGGATGCCCGCACAAAGATAGGGTCCCTCCAGAAAGTAAGTCCACGTCTCACGCTACCCTCGGGGCGCAAGCACATGGCTCTGTCTCTATCATTCCTCTTACCTGACCTCATTTCCATCGTACGGCTCAGTGCAACCGTAGCAAACGAGGCCCCTCCTGACAGGCAGAGCCCCAGGATGAGTAGGGCTCTCCAAACCTCTTCCTCCGGCCCCGTGTCTTCTGGAGCCAACTCCTGCTAGACCAGCCCCGGAGAGTAGCTTTCCTGCAGCCCATCCCCTGAAGTGAGGCTCCCGGGTCCGCCTGGGGTCTAGTTCCGACCTCAGGCAGGTTGCATCTCCACTTCTCCTCACAGTTACAGAATTGAGCTAGACAGTCTCCAAGACACGCCATCCTGCGCTGAATCCCCAAGGGAAGGAGCTTGAGACGCCTTCGGCCCAAGCATCTGACTTCTGGACACCGTCCAGTTGTCGTTTAGAGCAGAGGTTTTGTGGGTTTTCACATGTCCAGTCTGCCTCCCTCCAGCTGACCTCCCATCCCCACCTAGAAGATCTTCCATAAGGAAGTTTAAGTTGTGTGGTTCTTGATCTTACATATTTTTCATAGTCAGGTTCTGATAATATGGAATAAATCTATGAAAAAACACTGAGTTTCTTTTCAAGCTCAAATGACATCCACTTTTTGTTATTTATCTTTCTTTCAGCAGTGAAGTATGCCAGCTATAAAAGTCAATTAGAATTGACTGTTCAGGAAACAGGCGCATTTTCAGAAATGAGTGCGTTCAAGATCTTGATTTTTGAGTCTAAATCACGTGGAGGATTTTCCTCTTATCTGAGATCGTTTGCAGAGGGGAAAATGTAATAGCTGGCTGGAGACGTGGCAAGATGAGCCACTGATTATCTGTAGGAATTCTGAGGACAGTCCCACTAAAACGGGTGACCTTGAAATCCTTGAGAAGCAGATCTGTCAGCAGGAAGAGCAGTTCTTGGTCGTCCTAGAGACATAAAACAGGCTTAGCCAAACTTCCTTCAGGGGAGGTATTTTTAGAAGCTATTGTGGCTGCAGGTTTTCAAAATGGCTACTGAAAATAACAAGCTTATGTTTCCTGTACCCATCTTGAGGTCAAACTAGAAGAGCTGGGAAAACAAGCAAATTCAGTGTGTGGCTACAATCCCGTGTGTTACATGAGCAGGGAGTCAGCATGGGTTCGGGCGGCAGCTTCCCTGTCTTAGCGCACACTTGGGGCCCGGTGCTTGGCTCGCACCCGCACACACGGGTCCATTCGGTGCCCACGGGCCCTGCAGGGTGGTGCTGGTCCCGCTTTTTGGATGAAGGAAAGGAGAAACAGAGGCTCCCTCATCCTTCTCTTTCCAGGGATCAGCACCGTGGCTGGCAAACTCAGGGTGCTCAATATTTTTTAAAAAACTAATCTGAGCAGCTACTAACTGGCCTGAGGACATACCTGAGCTAAGCTGTAAATCCATATCTGACCCCCTCACCTATCTCTCTCCTCTGAAACTTGGGCTCCACGTTCCCGTTTTCGTCCCGACCAGCTACGTGACCTCAGGCATGTTGCGCGTTCTCTGTACTTGACTTTCCTCATCTGCCAAATGGGCCCTCAGGACCAAGCTCCCGCGCTCTAAGAAGAGTTTCTTTATGCGATCTTTCTTTAAGACGTAGATGTTTCGCCTTTAAGGCAGAAGGTCAGTTCCTTGCTATGGATGAGAAGGTCTCCTGACTGCAGATCACCACAGGAAAAGTCTAAATGTAGCAGAAATATGGACTGTGTTCCGACAAGGTGGGAATTGTACAGACTTTCCCTACCCTGGGTCACCTTAGCAGGGCGTGAAGTGGGCGCTCAGGTCTGACCCCGCTGTGCAAACACACTCCCCAGCATCCATAGAAAAACATCTCCTAGATTTACTCCTGAATGGTTCTTGATAATACCATAAAAATGTAAAAAAAAAAAATTGAAGGATGCTATAGGGGTCATTATTTTTTGTTGTTGTTTTGCTCTCTCTGGGCTGAGTTCCCCTAATCATTTCTGACCAGTCAAACTCAACACAGATCTGCTGCACACACCCCATTAGGACCTCAGAGGGCGTGAGCCCGGCAGACTCTACCAGCACGGGCTGGACACCAAGCGGGGCTCCGAAGTCCACGTCTCAGAGCCCAGGGCTCTTGGTGATGCTCCAGCCAAGAAGGAGGCTGTTGTCAGGGTCCATGCGAGACCAGGGCACAGGGAAGACAGTGGCATGGGGGGAGAATCTGGGACAGAGTCACAGAATGTTCCAGAGATAGGCTATGCCCAGCAAGAGGAGGGGAGGTGGGGACGATGACTCCGTGAGTATGAGGATGAGAAGCCAGGAATGGGGACAAGAAATTGAGGAATGGGTCCCATTCATGGGGAAGGTGGTTCCCCAGGATGTTCCCAGCAGGCTGCGGGAGGGCTGGCCTGGAGAGCTGGAGGTCAGGCGCAGAGTGGCCTTTGGGCTGCCACCCCTGGAGCAGCATTAGTAGCAACAGAGGGTGCAGGGCTCTGGGAGAAGGCAGACAGCCAGAGTGAAAGAGGAGCTGAAAGTGGGAAGTCCCACCGTGAGTGTGTAGAGCAGGTGAGGCAGAGGGAGAGGAGCAGGTGGAAGGGAGGTCAGAAGGGAGCAGACAACACCAGAGAAGATGGCATTTCTGAAAATTCCCCATGCATGAAGGCGATGCCCAAGCTTCCAAAGAAGTTCAAGGGAAAGGACTGCAGAGGTCACTGGGTCTGCAGATTAAGAGCCTCCTGTTGAAGCCCCAGAGAAAGATGCTAGCACAGTGGTGAGGGCTCTGTGCTGCATGCTCCAGAAACCTGCTGGAGATGGCTCGATGGTGACAGTGTGGACAGAGGAGGCAGCAGAGCCCACCGCAGTATGGACGGTGGTGAGCGTGTGGGTCTCCACCCAGCGGGAGACCAACTTGGCCAGTTTGAGATCTGTCCCATAGCCACGTCCGAAAGGAGTTTGTGATCTCCAGGGAAGACTTCGTGTTAGCCAAGTTCAGCACAGAGGGGAAAGAAAGGTGTGTTGATACAAAGCCCTGTGGAGCACAGCGTCTGTGTGCTGTTTTAGCAGGTGGTAGGAAGACAGGAAGGGATGATCCATAGGTTCCCAGAGTTACTGGCCTACCACCCCCTTTTCAGAAAAAAAAAAAACAATCTCCCTGGGTGCTTCTATTGCCCCATTTTATTCAGTGACCCCAATTGCACCCAAAGCTACTACCACCCCCATAGGTCATACCAATGTCCCTCTGCAAGGGCGGTATCCCTGACTTTGGGAATCTATGATAGGTGAGCCCAGGTTCTGGAGGGAAGGGCAGACTGCAGACTACAGAGCTGACTTGAAGACAGGGCGCCTCTTCCTGTGAGAAGGAGACTTGTGCCTAGATCCCTCAGAAAAGAGACCCCCTGCAACCCCATTCCAGGTCCCTACTACAAAATGAGCTGAAGGTTAGCTTTAGAGTTTTTTTCTGTTTCTTGAGCATCAGCCACATCTAAACAAGGCAGGAGCTAGGGGAGTTATAGACTAAACTAAAATAGAACTGCTTTAGGGAACTGACCAGTCCCTAAAGGACATAAAATATGGAGTCAGTAGCAACATCGTGTGAACCGGGCTGTGGTGCCCAACGAGACCTGCAGGCCTCAGGGGACAGAGAGATGGCTCCAAGAGGGAGGAAGGAAAGTCACAGAGAACACAGTGATGTGACTGTGGGCAGACCTCAGGCAGACAGACCTTGAGCAGACCCAGCGTGCCAGAGCCCTGGGCTGGCCTTGCGGGCAGGGAGAGCTACCAAGGTGCTCTCTGGAGTTTGCAGACAGCAGCTCAGAGGAGCAGAGTGTCTTGTTGATGAAACCAGAGTGGAGTCCACTGTCTCGACTTCCCCTGCACTTCTAACCACAGCCTCCCACATCCAGAGCAGTGCAGTGGACACTGGGGAGCCAAGGGGACAGATAAGCCAGGCATGGCCGCTGCTGGTCTTTACACAGCTCACCCTGATGGCAGCGAGCAGCGTCTCCGAGCCCCAGAAACCAGCCCGCTTCCCTCCCACCTGTTAGCTTCCCATGATGAAAACGCTTAGCTCTTACCATTCCAGCCCATTCTACTTAAAGACTAGCAAAGCACTTATTTCCTAAGCAAAACGTGACTTTAACTCATTTGTTTCTGTAAGGTCTGGGGGGATTTCTACTCACTCATGCCCACCACTCTTTCATAACACTCTGTGTTTTCAAAGACAAGGCATGTTTTTAAATGCCCTGTCCGCGTGCTGTTACATGGCTAATCAGTGCCCTGTGCTTACGTATGGAGACACCCAGGGGCCTCGCCTCCTGTTCCCGCGCTCTGCCCCGCGGCTCCCGCCAGCCAGTGCACTCAGCTTTGCATGCCGATCAGAGTTAGCAGAGACCGCCTTCTCTCTCTTCTTCCTACCTGTGTCTTCCCGATCATGCCCATCACAGACGTTTGTGGGGCGGTCTGTCATAAACTAACCCGGCCTCGGTAGCGAACAAGCGTGTGTTCTTGTACTCTGACCATTTCTCCGTTTTAACGCTGGGCTGTTTTCTTTGCCTCTCCTCGTCAAGTTCTTGCCATGCATGAAAATGTCCTCAAGTGTCCCACTCCGGGCTGCACAGGGCGAGGGCATGTGAACAGCAACAGGAACTCGCACCGAAGGTAAGCCACCCGCTGCTGGGGTCTCTGCTGGAGGCAACCGTCCACACCCCACCCCGTGGGAGCGCCCTCCCACCACACTGCCCCTCCAGCCCTCGGCATGCCGCTTCGAAAGGGCGTAGAGCGGGCTGCATCGTGCGGGGAAGGTCGGGGCTCAGAGGCCCTGTTGGCAGAGTGGTCTTTTTAGTTGTCTGACTCCCTGTTGTCACAACGGGGGAAGAGCCCCTTCAAACCACCCTCCCTGGTGTCATATCCAAGATGGAAACCCTGGCCACTAGAGGAATGAGACAAAAGCTCTGCTGTCCCCCGGTGTGGATGGGGCTCTCCTCCCGCTCGGCGCCTAGGATGAGCAGCAGAATTCAGTAACACTGTGCCCCACGGGATTTAACGTGGCTGCCCTTGACCCTCTGCTAAAACCCCAGGTCATCAGGATGGACCCTGTTAAAACACTTGCAGAGGTGGAAAGTGCTGGCGGGATATGTTCGGGATGATGTGTGCAGTGGATAGCTTTTTCTCCACCATTGCTATACATACGCAGGTTCAGAATCACACTCTGGTTTGTGGCAAATCCCCGTTGTCTTTGCTGGCCTCTCCGGCTTTCTGAGGGCTGCCGAGCTCCTCATAATATTCACTTCTCAATAGCTGAGAAGTGATTCTGTTCAAATTTGTCTTACACCCTACGGTTTCAGCTTCCCAAGCTCATGTAAAATTATATCTCTACCCATAAGGTTTCACTTTAATATTTGCTATCTGTCCCGTAAACTTGGTTACTCCTGTTAAATTTACAATGAAACACATTTCAACTCCATGCCCATCAGAAATTTTGCACAAGGAGGAACTGGCTGAGATTGGTTCGTGCTGAGTCCTGTCTGATGGAGCCTTTACAATGTCAGTTCCTCCATCAAACTGGGGCTCCATCGAGACATAACCTGTGCAGGGGCTCTTGTCTGTAGACACACAAGGGCCACACACAGCGGGCGCCACGCCTTTATGGAGAAGCAGCTCACATGCAAAAGCCCTTCTCCGTTCTCTCTTCCGTATTGACCAGTCTGAACTATTTGGTTTCCAAACACACTGTGTTGCAGTCCTAGTGATTATTCTGCTTTCTGCCTGTGGAGAGCACACAGCGCTAAGTTCAGACAGACTGGCAAAGCCCTATGAGGCAGTCACTTAGCGCTCTGTCTTCTGGTACCAACCTGCTAACTGCCATTCTTGGGCCTCTCAAAAACCCATCCTCCCCACGCTATTACTGCCTCATTCCCAGAAATGGTGAATGTCCCAGAATGGAACCTCTGCTTGAAATCTTGATAGCTCCTGTTCTCTTTAATACATAAGAATTTGGCTTTCTCTCACTGAAACAGATCCAGCACACTTTATACACTGTAGTGCTGGAAACCAAGAAAAGAACACGCAAATAAGAGATAATTATTCTAACCAATTCAGTCCGTCAGGAGTGCCATGCGGGTTTGGGAGATGGCCCCTCCTCTGCCCACATGGTGGTCTTCCTGTGCCGGCTGAGGGAGAGGAGATGGTGGTTGGGTTGGTGCATTGAAAAGCCTTTGGAGACCAGGCCACTAAATCCCCTTTCTGTGATTGCAGCCTCTCTGGATGCCCTATTGCTGCAGCAGAGAAACTGGCAAAGGCCCAGGAAAAACACCAGAGCTGTGACGTGTCCAAGTCCAACCAGGCCTCCGACCGAGTCCTCAGGTACCAAGCAGGAGTGTGTCATTCGTGGGGTTCATGTACGGTCATCCTGATGCACCTGAGCGCCGGCACTCTACCAGGTGGATGCCAGACATGGGGTGCCTGAGAGGCAGCGAGGGGGCCAGCACTCCTCCCTGGTCTCCATCGACCCAATGGAACTCTTGAAGTGAGAGCGTTGAATACATACTGTCTGGCTTTCTTACTGGCCTTGATATTTCATGAGTCTACGAATGCTAGATGAAAGGGAAGATTAATAAGATCCCCACAGTCATTTTCTTAATTTGGAGCTGGGGCGTACAACCAACCTACAGGATGGGGTTACTGTTTGTGAAAATGTAAGAGGGGTGAATAGTACCCTGCACAGACATGGAGCTTTGTATACAAGACGCCATCGGGGCTGTCATCGCCCTTTATCCCCAAGCTCCCTGAGAGGGAGATGGGTGTGGGTGTCATCGCTGCCACTTGACAAGTGAGAGAGCCCAGGGAGCAGAAAAGTTCACAGGCTCACCTGGAATCACTCAGTCTCTGCGTGTGACACAGGGAAGGCCTGAGAGCTTCTAGTTGAGCCCCCTGTTTCTTTTTCAAGTTAGGGGAAGGAGGAGGCAGAGGAGGAAATCCGTGACCTTTACAGGTGTCTTTTGCTTTCGCCTCTCCCTTCCAGGGGAGAAGTCACTGCCATCGTGTATTCTGCCATTCACTGCATTTCACACCAGAGCATGTCCCCTCCTCTCTGCTCACTAACCATGACCGTCACCCTCACAGCCACACACACGCTGCTGGGCGTCCCGACGCCCTAACAGTGCTGGCACCAGGTGCAGCTCCCAGGCATCAGCTCCTGTCCCACCTGACTCCATGATAGACGTCTTTCCATAGATACAGCCTCTCACTACTGCTCAATTATTCTTTGGGAGAAATCACACAGAGAAGCCGGGCGTGGTGGCGCATGCTTGTAATCCCAGTACTTGGGAGGCTGAGACAGGAGGATCACGGGTTCAAAGTCAGCCTCAGCAACTTAGTGAGGCTCTCAGCAACTTAGCGAGACCCTGTTTCAAAATAAAATAGGGCTGGGGGTGTAGCTCAGAGGTAGAATGCCCCTGGGTTCAATCCCAACACACACACACACACACACACACACACACACACACACACAAATCACACAGAGAAAATCACCATATAAGGGCTATAAATAACATTTTGATTCTGGTGTATTATTTCACAGTTTCTTGCATGATTTTACCACAATAAATTACCTCTCCCTTTCTATTGAAAATATTAAATGTTTATAGAAAATCAGAAATATTTAATTAGGCAAAAATACAAACATAAAAATGCCCATGATCCCACCATCCCAAGACAACCTTTCACTAAATTTTTATTTTTTTTCTGTGCACGGGTATGAACCATCTACTGTACCCCCAGTGTACCCATCTCACATTTTTCCCATGCCCATAGCACACTCGTTTTACAGGCAATAAGAGTGAATACTAAACACACTACAGGATTTTCTCCCTTTCCTTCACAACCTACAGTTAACAGGAAAACCCCTACCACCCGGGAGGAGGGGAAGGGGGGACCCTTCAGTCTGTGTAATTCAAGATTGGATGGTCATTAACCAAAGGAAATGTTGAAAAGTCCTGAAGAGAAATGTGTAGCTGAAAGAATTTATCAGTGTTTTTCTGCCAGCATTGGCTAGACCCCAAAAGCTAGAGAGGACCCCGATGTATGGCCCCATCGTCCTGTGCTGCACACAGGCGCGAGTCCATTTCTGATGGTCAGCTCTGAGCTTGGGCTTCACTGGCAGCTCATGGCTGACCAGACGCACATGTAACTGCGAACGCGGCTGTGTTCAGATCTAGCCTTCATCTTGATGCCCCAGCCTCAGGCCTGTCTTCATGCTGCTTCTAGAGCTTGTAGTGCCAACATGGTGGACAGCTATGTCCAGTGCCAACTAAACAAGACCGTGGACCAATAACTGCATATATAGTTTTCCTTATATGCTGCTGGCTGGTGTGGGGAGCAGGTTGGGACAGGCCCCTAAATAGAAAGAAAAAGACCCCACTCCAGCTGCTGAGAGGCACCCAGAGCCAGTGCAGGCCACGGTCACTGACTGCCACGGCCTCAAGTCCCCGTGGCTTTACGGCTCTTACATGCTCCAACCCCAAAGGGCCTACCTAGAGTGCAGGTATAAACACCTGGAGGCACCTCTGCACCCCAGTGTCTCCAGGTGTCTCCCTCATTCAGTGGGGTAGGGGAAGAAACAGAAAGAAGGAAAGAGAAAAAATGTTAAACCTATAACCATGTAACTGGTTAAGGTAAACAGAAAAAGTCTTTGAGCAAGTTGTCCGGCAGGGACCTGAGACCTGAGGAGAGTGTCCAGTCCGTAGGACCCTGTAATCCCACCTCTTGCCCAGGCCTGCAACCTCCTCAGGCCTGCCTCCTGTTGCCTGCACTCCTCCTCCATCCCACTGACCTCTGGAAGGCTGAGAGACAATGCTTCTGCCAGGCCAAACCCTCTGGCCCTGCCTGCCAGGTGGAGGAGCAGCCTATCAAGCCAGAGCTGGTCCCCAGTCTGTCCCCAGAGACGCTGGCTCGCACATCCCCTCTCTACTCCAAAATCCTCACACTTGGACCCCAAAACGTCCTCACACCCCACACTCTCAAGGCAAGGTCTGGAGCTGCATTCATTTAGTATCCCTGTGTTACCTGCTAAAATGTCCCCAGAATAGACAACAGTCGATTGTCACATCATTTTGTTGCTTCTGCAAGCAGTGAATAGGATAAATTAGTGAGATCAAAATACACAGGTTGGCAATTTCATAAATAAGTTGAATGTTTTGCCATACTCTGTCATAAAGATGACATAGACATACTATTAAGTAACATATAAAAGTTGACTTACTTTCCTATTTTGAAAACCTGGTTATCAAAACTTTGTAAATACTCTAGAAACCAATACAAATTTGTGAAATAACCAGAGAAGAAATAGATTATGTTCATGGATGCATATTGAGTTACAATATGTGATAGTAAAAAAACAAATTCTAAAAATTGGAAAATAGTTCAATACTAAGCTGTTCAATTACTTTACTATCATACAGTCATTATTAAGAACTCTGCTTAAGCCGGGTGTGGTGGCGCACGCTTGTAATCCCAGTACTTTGGGAGGCGGAGACTGGAGGATCCGGGTTTGCGGCCAGCCTCAGCGCGCGCTCTCTCTCTCTCTCTCTCTCTCTCTCTCCCTGTCTCTCCCTCTGTCTCTGTCTACTTAGTGAGGCCCTCCGCAACGTCGTGAGACCCGGTTTCAAAATAAAGTATAAAAAATAGGGCCGGGGGTGTAGCGCGGAGGTAGAACGCCCCTGGGTTCAATCCCCAGTACTGAAAAAAAAAAAAAAGAACTCTGCTTAAAGTCCAAGCATCAAAAAGTAAAATTAAATGCCATGCAAAATAAAGTGGGAAATATGTAAAATGTTTAAATCTTAACTATTTAAAAAATAGTAAATCCATTAACCAGAAAAATACACCAAAGCCTTAATATTTTAAAATATCTCAAAGAATTACAGATGATTTTTAATAGGTTTTGTATCTTCTAAACATGTAGTTCTTTCTTGTTTTCTTTTCTTTTTTTTTGTGGTACTGGGGATTGAACCCAGAAGCATCCTACCTCCAAGCTACACCTTTTTAAATTATTTGCTTTGAAACAGGTTCTCTCTCAGCTACACTGCTAAGAGTCTCACTATGTTGCTAAGGCTGTCCTCAAACCTGCAATCCTCCTGTCTCAGCCTCCCAAGTAGTGCAATTATAAGCATGTGCCACCATTCCTGGCATGTTCTACTTTCATAATCATAAAAAGCAAAACAATTGTTTTAAAATTCTTATCCCTAAGACAAGTGGAAATGACCTGCGTGTTCAAATATGCACAACCTTTAGATAGAAAGAGGACTCAAAAGAAGGCACATTTATCCAAACTCAAACAATCCCAGTGGGAAATACGCTGATCAAGGGGCAGAACAGAGCTCTGGGATCCCCATCCCCAGGACAGCCGAGCCCCGGTGTCCCGTAGTGTCTGGCTCCATGGTACGCATGTGCACCGGAAGCCTTATGATTTCATAAGTCTGAGAAAAGTCCACACCTGTGCTTGAGATACACGCAGGACTCCCAGGACTGACAGATACCACTGGTCGGGAAGTAGACTCTTACCAGTGATTGCCCTTCACAATGTAGCTGAACCCAACACTAACACCCCCCCCCTTGTGTTTTCTTCTACAAAACATCAGCCTTTCTTGGGTCTTTATTTTCAATACATTTCATACAATTCCAAAGAGTCATCAGGAAAATCTCTGCCTTGAAATTCAATTTTTCATATTATGATGTGTAAAAATAATGCTTATGTGGAAATGTCTGAAATCTTTTTATGAATATTTTACCTTAAGAAAAGTTTTAAAAAAAAAAAAAAGCTGATTAGACAATAGAACTCCATGTTTAAAGATATATCTGGCCGGGTGTGGTGGCGCACGCTTGTAATCCCAGTACTTGGGAAGCTGAGACTAGAGGATCCGGTTTGTGGCCAGCCTCAGCTACTTAGTGAGGCCCTCTGCAACTTAGTGAGACCCTGTTTCAAAATAAAGAATAAAAAATAGGGCTGGGGGTGTAGCTTGGAGGTAGAATACCCCTGGGTTCCATCCCCAGTACCGCCAAAAAAAAGATATATCTGAACCTATTCTACAAACAGAAGTTGGGTGAAGGGCATATGGGAGCCCTTTGTACAATTTCTCTGTAAGTCTAAAGTGATTTCAGGTTAAAAAGTTCAAGAAGCCTGGCTTGGTGGCATACACCTGTAATCCCAATACTTGGGAGTTTGAGACGGGGATTGCAGGTTTGAGGCCAGCACGTGGGAACTTAACAAGACCCTATTTCAAAATAAAAAATAAAATAGGGCTGGGGGTGTAGCTTAGAGGTAGAATGCCCCTGGGTTTAATTTCCAGTAACACACACACACACACACACACACACACACACACACACACACACACCAAAAAAGTCCAAGAATTCCACTTAAGAGAGAGACACCCATCAACAGATACACACGCAAACTAAGAGAGAATATCAGTGCATGAATACTCATGGAATGCTTTTTCCCTTAAATGCTTTATCCCAAAGTCTAAAATGACTACTAGATAAAAATATTCAAAATATAAACAGATATTTGACAAAATTTTTTATGACCATTCCATTTTATTGCACAACTAGATCCATTGTGATCTGGTTTTACCTTGGTCTGTGTCCCTAATACTATTTATTTACTTCCTCTTGTTTTTAAGGGAAATCTCTTAGTAGTTCACATGGTTTGTGTAGTCGCACTACTCAACAGTTGTGGCTGTCAGAGTCTCCCTCATCCTCATTTCTCATAGTGTCTCCATTATAGCCACCAGTCCCCTTACAAGAAAAAGAGAGAAAGAATATTTTAAGGAGTTCATTTCTTTCCTTTCTTTCTTTTCTAATCTCCCACGTTGACTTCAGGCAGATGGTTCGTTTGGGGCTGTATAATTGAAGCACGTGTAGTCTTTTCTCGGGAAAATGAAGCTGTGATTTCCATGAGAGGCCCCAACTCCTCGGTACCTGTAGGCTCTAGGATGTGCTGGTATTGACGTGCGCACAGCTGAGAGAGCAAGCTGTTGTTTGTTGTCTTGTCTATTTCCAGGCCCATGTGCTTTGTCAAGCAGCTCGAGATTCCTCAGTATGGCTACAGAAACAATGTCCCCACCACCACGCCGCGCTCCAACCTGGCCAAGGAGCTTGAGAAATATTCCAAGACTTCGTTTGAATACAACAGTTACGACAACCATACTTATGGCAAGAGAGCCATAGCTCCCAAGGTGCAAACCAGGGACATATCCCCCAAAGGATATGACGATGGTAGGAGGTGCACACTCTTTACACGAGAGATGCGTTGCCATTGATGATGTTGTTGTTGTGTATAACATGTCTGCAGATCAGCCCAGCCTCTGGGGCCAGGCATGGCACGGCCACGTGCTGAGGGCCCCTTGGACCATACAGGGCAGGTGGACAGAGCCTGGAACAGGGGATCGGTTCTCCTGCCGACTGCAGAGAGAAGCCACTGTCACAGCCGCACTGTGCCTTGTGGTGTGGGTGACACAGCGTCCTCATCTCAGGCAACTTCTTCCCTTAGATAGGTGGTCCGAAGGCAGGTCCTGCGGGGAGAGTGGCCAGGCTTTGAGGAGAAGCTCTGCCATTCTTCCACGCTCTTAACCTGGGATGCACGTTAGAATCATGCGGGAGATAGATTGTCTTGCATTCTTGCCCCATGCCGCACCCCAGATCAATTACCCGGGTATCCCTGGGTATGCCCTGTGTGGTGGCATTTCTAGAAGCATCTGATCCTGGTGGCTCTGATGTGCATCCCGGGCTGACATCCTCGGCCTGGCCAGCTCTCACAGCAAGGAAGGACCTGGGTTCCTTCTCTACCTGGGCAGACAGGCGGGAGGAAATGGCTGGCCTTGGTGCCGCAGCCAGCTCTGACCTCACTAGAACCAGTGGCAACCAATGGCCCCACCTGCTTCCCAGGGGAAGGGCGGTTTACTTTTATGCCCCCTTAGCACACTGCCAGTGGTGAAAACTAGTTACCATCGCATCACCAGCTAACTTGGTAAGTAGTTCATCATTGAGGGGAGCCTGTAGTTCTTCGATTTTACTTATTTATCTAACCATGTGGCTGCTTTAAATTCTAGAATATATAGACTTAGCAGGCAGATTTTACCTGTTGAATTTGAGGTGTGGAAGTTCTGATTTAAGTCTTTTCCTGGAGCTCTCTAGCAGAGAAAAGGACATGGGTTTTTTAAGGATTTGGGGCTCCTCTGTGAAAAAGGTATTTAACTAAAATCAAATATACACACCTGAAAAAATATTTCATTTGAATGCTGGGGAAATCCGAAACCCTTTTACAATTCAAGAGAAGTTGCTGCACATCTTTCTAAGCTACGTTATTTCTTACCTTAGTAGCAACTCATCTGTGTAGTGAATGAAATTTAATATTTCTTGGACATGTCACCTGTTGACTATCCTTGCCCATCAATTCCTCAATATCCAGAAACCAAGATCTAAGTGGTAAAAGGGACAGGCCATCGGGTGTAATAGGAATAAGTAATTTGTTTGGTTGTTTATTTGGTAATAGGTTACTTGCCAATGTCAAGTTTTGTTGTAATTTCCTTCCCTCAATTGCAAGTGAAGGCGCAAACAGAAATTACGTTCACATAATTGAAGATTCTCTCGGTATGAGTTCCAATCCATTAGCATCTTACAGTGATTCAATTAATTCTTTCATGAGATGTTCATTTTCATACATCTATTTGGTGGTGATTCTGTGTGGCCTGATCTCTTTGATCTTAGAGCTATGGTGGGACTCTAGCCTTAGAATGAGAGAGGGCATGGGGGAAGGTTGACACCTGTGGCTACATGCCCATTCGTGGGCCAGAAGTCAAGTCTACTGGGGTGACTCACAGTTCTACAGTTTGTGAGCTGGGTGATACTGGACAAATTAGCCTTTCCATTTCCTCTAGAGCAGAGTGGGGGGTAGTAGTGCCCTCAGAGGCCCATGTGAAGGTCAGTGGAGAGGAGATGGTGTGTATGGATACTCTTTGCCAGTCAAAGGAACACATATCTGATAACTATCAATACTGAGTCTCTTGTGCCAGGGCAAAATCCCTGTTGCTAGGAAATGAGGCTAGGCCATGCTTTTCATTGGTCTTCCAGAAAGACTGGAAACATGTAGCATGAAACCTTAGCATCAGGTCTTCAAGAAGCTAAGGAAAAAGAAATGCAGTCTTTCCCCATGGTTTACCAAGAGAACACAGTGACAGCTCTATTTCCTTCCCACTACATTCATCTGACACATTTTAGAAGGCTCCAGGAAGTGCCCACTCAGGACAGACTTGCTGGGTCAGGACTGGGAGGGCTGTGGCCTGGGTCAGCCATCCCTGAATCTGGCACCTGGACGGCGGCAGCCGCTACAGCACCTCAGGTGCAGAGAGTGCAGTCACTCTTGCCTAAAGAGCCAGGGAATGGGGTCTTCTGTAAAAAAGTACAATTGCTAGAGAACGGGGCAGGGCCTGGAGGTGCAGAATGGAAGAGAAAAGAAGTAGGGCCCCTCCCCGGTCTTGGGGTAGCATCCTTCAGCCACACCAGCTGTGGTCAAAGAAAATGGCCAGTGCACTCAGCAAAGCTTCGTTTGACCCCTGGCTCCCCTGACACTGGGCCAGGGCCTCACGACTTGTGCTTCAGGCCATCTGTTCTTTCCTTCTGGATAGAAAGAAGGTTTCAGAGAAGTGATGACCAATAAATACACGATGGGGAAACACAGTAATGCCCGGGGACGTAGCTCCAGTGGTGTAGTAATGCCCGGGGAAGCAAAGGGTCTCTTCTGCCTGGAAGAATCACCAAATGGCAGATTTCACCCTCAGTGTGAAGTTGGAGCAGAAACGGCATGAAGGCAGGGCCCCCGGGGGTTTGTGAGGACAGTCGGTGGTCTGGGGAGGCTGGGAAGAGCAGCAAGGCTCCGCTGCAGGGCTGGTGGCAATGCTGCTGAGATCAGCCCTCCTGTGGACGTGGAGGTCCACAGGGCTGGCAGAGGAGGGGGCATGGAGGACTGAGCAGCCCGGGCACAGGCCTGCCCACATCTCCCCTCACCCATGTGGCATGGTGAGCTAGGGAGGGCTTTTAGGTTGTTAAAGAGTCGGAGAAAAGAACAAAGAAGGTGAATCTCATATGGCCTGTAAAAGCTATGTGAGCTCACGTCTCCCTGTCCCCAGCGTGGCTGGCCCACAGCCGCACCTCCCTGGCTCTCAGATAGCCTGGGCTGAGCTGAGACAGTGACCACAAGGCCCGCAGGCCTCAAATGTTCACTCTGGAGCCTTCACAGGAAAAGTCATGGCCTGGGCCTCAGCCATCTCCGCTTGTATCTACAGGTGATATTCCACCACCCAGGTGGGGAAACCTGCTAAGTCCCCAGTCTGCAGTGGGCTTGCTCCCAGCCCTCTTTGACTCTTCCTGGCTTCCAAGTTCTCTAAGCTTAGACCTCTGGATCATCCTAGAACCTCCTCTTTTGCATTCCACCAACACCACCTTACTCCCCCATCTTGCATTCCTGTCCTGGTCCAGACCCACAACCCAGGACGCCCAGTAGCTGCATCAGGCAGCCTGCCCCACACCGCCTGCTAGACTCCTCCACATTGACCCTGGAAGCAGGGCTGTTCTTCCCTCTACCTGGAAGACTCCTCCAACACCATGGCCTCTTTACATGCCATGCCACCACTCTCAGAGTGCCCCCGTTGCTGAGTTCCCGACCACCTCCCAGCCTGCAGCGGAGGCCCTGCCCTGTGCCTTTGCACATGCTGTCTGTGAAGGGTGTGCTTCCAGCCCACAGGGCAGCTCTGTGTCCCATCCCCAGGTCCTTTTCCCCCAATGTCTCGTATTCCCACCAAACTAGAATGAGCTGCTGCTGGGGGAGGGGGCAGGAGACCTCGTCCTCTGTCTTCAAACCCTGCGGTGCAGGGTGAACCGGGCAGATGGTGGTCCTGGGAAGGGCACCTCTGACTGTGAGCTGGAACTCAAGAGCCCACCTTACAGCCCTTATCTAGCAGCTTTTCAACAAGAAGGCTCCTTTTCGCCATGTGAGAGTCTGCACCCACATTTTAATGTGTGGTGAACTCTGTGGAAGTCCTGAGAGCCAGAGCTGCAGATGGGGCTGAGGGAGTCCAGTGGACTAGGCAGGCCTCCTGGTTACCAGGGGAAACCCACCTTCACCTTCACGAGTGATACCCTCCACTTGCATTCCTTTTTGTCTGATTCTCATGGAAATTCGGGGTTGTCAGGAAATATTTAGTCCCTGCATGAGAAGGGAGTACACAAGGAAATGGGTCTTCCCAGAAGAACAGGCTCTGTGTGTGCAGTGAGGATTTCCACGCTGGAGGGGGCAGTGAAGGGGTGCTGGCTGGAGGTCTCCTGTTTGTTTTGGTTCAGGGTTTTGAATTTGCATGTGCAGCCATATTCCTGCAGGGCAGGGCTGGGAGGCTAGGAAAGGTGGCACTCCGGTGTGACTGCTCTTGCTGCCAAACACCTGTGGCCTCTGGGGGGAAGCAATCACGTTTCTCATGAATTTCCATGGTCCACTGGGCACCCAGAACGTTAGCAAATGCTTGTCTGCTCATTGATGGAAAAAGCAATTTGACTTAAAATAGATGTTTGCCAAGAGAGAAGAGAGTGCATTTTGTCACTGCTAAGTTTCTCTCCTCTGACAAAATAGGGGCTTGGTCAGTCCTGGAGGAGGAAGGTGTTGGGGACACCCCCAGCCTGATGCCCAACTCTGCAGCATCCCAGAGTCAGCTCCCTGACCCAGAGCC
Source organism: Glis glis (assembly GCA_004027185.1). NCBI lineage: Eukaryota > Metazoa > Chordata > Mammalia > Rodentia > Gliridae > Glis > Glis glis. The sequence goes on along the minus strand of PVJS01003466.1, from coordinate 17,034 downwards.
AGGCTTAGTGCAGCCCAGTGATACTGACACAAATGGCTGTGTCAAACGTTCACTAATAGGCAGTATCACTCAGATCTCTGATCCATCCTCTCCTGAATGACTTAACGTACCGGCACTCTTATTTTTGTTTTGAATAAGACAAAAAATAAATATTGTTTACATTTAGTAAAAGGGTAGATATGGAGGTAAATATTGTCGTCATTGCTTGTCTGAGTTGACAGGTGCATCAAGAAATTATTGACAGTTCAGTCACCTGCTACAGTTCTGTAGTGTGCACTTGGCACAACCCGGATCTGGCATCTAAGGCTCAAACAGTCGGGAGAGGGGATGCAGCATGTTTTCATTTCATAACTTCAAGATCATTTACAGCGATCCAAGTAACATGAGAGGAAGAAATGCAATCATTTTAAAGATTCATTTTAACAACATGTCCCTCAGAGGCAGCATTATTTTAACAGATAACACTCTGGACTAGACCAGGCAACCTGTGTCTTTGACTGTGGTCCAGGTCCGGGCTCTTCTTTGCACCCTGGTCTTGTCCTTGGGCAGCCTGTTTCCACATTGGGGAGGGGGGAGTGCAGCAGCTTCTCACCAGGAGGTGCAGGGCTAAATGCAATCCTGTTAGAGAACCCCATGCACTCAGTGTGAGGGGTGCTCACTGAGAGAGAGGCGTACTGCAGGACATAGCTGATGTCCCAGGAGGCAGTGGCCAGCTCTCCCCCATCCCTGCCCACACACCTCTGTGTAAGGCCCCTCGCCAGCGCTGAGAGGGGACGCCCATGTACCTGCCCTGCCACAACCCACCTGTGCTGGCTGCAGCGGGTTCCCTAGACCCAAGTTGTTGATTATACTTTCTTTAAAGAAATTGACATTCTCTTATTTCAAAGCAAAACTTATTTTTCCTATTTATCTATAATTTTCCATATGGATAGTTTTCTTATTATTCATACCCTATTTTTAACAAAACTGTAAATGATGCAGAGTCATGAACTTGAGTCCATATCCAGAGCATCCCAAAGTACGTTGGGCAGTGGCATGGTGTGGCCTACAGTGCCCATTATGAGCAGGCCTCTGCCATGTCCTTCTGATTACTCCCACACGGCCCAATGAGGCCTCCCTCAGAGCCAAGCTGCGACTTGGGTCATTGCCCACGTGGGCCATGCAGTTCTGCTACTTAGATCAGGGCATTCAGCAAGCAGAAGGAGGACCCGCAGGGACCCAGGGCAGCTCGCTCAGCTCCGGCCCGATGTGGGAGGTGTTCCCTGTGGCCGTGCGGAGGTAGAGAGGCACCACAGGAAAGACCTTAGATGCAGGTGACTCGCTGCACTCCGGGCCCTGCCTGCGTGGACTTGCCCCTCTGTTCCATGCAAGGGAACCTAGGTGCTAAACAGTCACTCACCGTGTACTTTGCTTTGTCGTTTGGGGCTGGAGGCTCACAGGGAAGCAGGCTGCACTTGCTAGGGAGAGAAGGTGCTTGAGCGAGGAATGGCTCTTGAGGAAGGCTGAGACACCTGCCTTCCGACACCCCCTGGGTCACCTTGTTCCCCACTCCACTGTATTCAGAGTAGAATATCTGGCTCCTGGGCAAATGAACATCTGTGAGCTTACCTGGCATGATGCTGTATTAGTAAAGCAGGGCTCATCCTAGGAAATCATCCATCCAAACACTTTCTCATCCATGTGCTAAAGGAGCTCTTTAAACAGCTCTAAAACAAAGCCCTTGTTCCTAAGTGTCTGTCCCTGTTAGTGAAACTGTTCATATGAGGTACTGAGCAGCCCAGGCAGTAAGGGCAGTGGGGGCAGGGCAGTGTGGAGGCTACTGATATCAAGGGGGCAGTGCCACTGGTGCCCTAAGGGGCTGTCTGCACACCGCTGGGGGCGCTCTGGGGCGTTCTGACACTTACTCTGGGCTGACCTCCGTCCGCAGGGGTGTGCAGAGTTCTCCCTCTCCCTCCCGGCCTGTGCGAGAATCACAGGATCAGAGGTGTTCTGGTCCCATTGCCTGATCTGCATACCCAGCCAGGATTCTACTTTCCAAAGCACCGGGTCAGGCAGCCCCAGCAGGTGGTCCCCAAGTCCCTCTTGAAGCTGGGTCAGCTGTGGGTGGACACCAAGCCACAGCCCTCCTGGCTGGTGATCCGAAGAGGCCAGGCTAGAGCCCCCAGTCACCTCTGTGGCCAAATCCCAGCCAGGTGTGTTCTTGTAAAGGGAAGGCATGCACCGCGGCATGCCTGTGCAGCCCAGTGACTGACAAAAAGGATGTCTTGTCCCCCGGGGTCACATGCAATGCTAAAAAGGGAGGGAGCCGGGGTTGCTCTCCACGAATAAAACCCCGCAACGTGCCCCAGGGCTGTGTGTCTGACTGCGGCGGGCGGGCGGCGGGGCGGGCTGCGTCCCTGCGTCGCGGGCGCGGGGCCTGAGTCCTCCTGTCGTGTCTCTGCAGCGAAGCGGTACTGCAAGAACGCCAGCCCCAGCAGCAGCACCACCAGCAGCTATGCGCCCAGCAGCAGCAGCAACCTGAGCTGCGGCGGCGGCAGCAGCGCCAGCAGCACCTGCAGCAAAAGCAGCTTCGACTACACTCACGACATGGAGGCGGCGCACATGGCGGCCACGGCCATCCTCAACCTCTCCACGCGCTGCCGCGAGATGCCGCAGAACCTGTCCACCAAGCCGCAGGACCTGTGCGCCGCCGCGCGGGTACGCCACCTGCGCCGCGGCCACCTGCGGGCCGGGGAGGCGGGGCTCCCCCGCGCAGCCGCGCAGAGCCACCTGCAGACGCGGAGGCCGCGCAGTGCCCCGCCCGGGCCACCGTGCAGGTGCCGGTGCCGGAGCCGAGCCGGAGCGCCCTCCACCTTGAGCCTGCCCGAGAGGATGGGAATCCTATGTCAGGAGGCGTTGCCTGGGCTTTTCCAGGCTAGGATGGAGAGCCCTTCTGTAAACCAGGGACCTCACACCGTCTTCATGGCGTCCCAAATGACCGCGCAGACAATGCACAGCTAAAGAGCAGTGCACCCCGAAGTGCAAACGGGAGGAAGGTTTCACATAAACGCGGGGCTGCCCCTTGCTCGCACCCCTCCCCCAGATCCCCAGGATGGGAGCAAAGGAGCAAAGCCCGGCCTGGCAGCCCTGCGGCCCCCCACACGGTCCCCGACGCCCGGAGGGAGCGCAGGTTCCTGGGGCTTTCCTACTGTTGGTTTCCGATCCTCTGGCTCCTTGGCCTCTGCTGCTAGGACCCGGAGCCTTCCAGAGGCGGCCGAGTGGGGAGAACTTCCCCGCCCGGGCCACCAGGTGGCGGGAGAGAGCGCGGCTGCGGGGAACCGCCCATTGTGCTCTCCGCGGGGCCGCGCGTCCACCTGCTCCGCAGACAGACAAAGGGCGCTCTCTCCACTAGCCAAAGCCGCCCGGCCAGGCACCGTGCGTTCACGCACTGACGGTATTTGTTATACATAAGTGTAATGTGTGGGAACGGAGCAAGGTCAGTAATCTTATGTTTTGCAGATACCGTCTTTTCTTACGATATTTTTATTCCTAGATAGTGCAGCAGCTGCAGGGGCATGCAATTGTCATGGTGATCAAGGCTGCTAAAATGCAAAGACTAGCTGGAAGAGGGTCCTGCCTGGAAAGAATGAAAGGCAGGAACCCCTTATATATATATATATATATATATATATATATAAAATATTTTTTACTTTCTTAGAATTAAACTACAACCGGAGAGGGTAACTCCAACATCTTGTAGCCTAAATTAGTATGCGATCGTGACATCTGGAGTGCTCTTTGACACAGAGTCCAGGGAGGACAGGACTGGAAATGACCCATGGAACAGCCCCAGACCCCAGCTCTGAGATCACATTTGTGCCCCAGAGAGTGTAACTCTTTGTGAGAAAAGTGGAGGATTCTTGGGGCATTTTGATTTTTCTTTTTCTCTGCCCTTCATGTATCCTTCTTCTCCCGGTCCTCCTGCAAGGCTGGCTCCTTGCAGCCATCCTAATACTAAAATGCACCTCTCTGGTGTGTTTCCAAGCAAGTGTCTGGCATGAGGGCAAGACAGAGTGTGCCCCCATGCTGGGGCCTGTGACCCAGGATGCAAGCTCCTCTCTTCAAGTGCACTTTTCTGAGCCCTGCATAGAGATTAGAAAGAAATTCTAGTTCCTTTCTCCTTCTCCCTTCATCCTTCTAATTCTTTCATTTTCCTCCCTTCTAATTCTTGAACTCCTGGCATCAATGACAACCAAAGGAAAAAACTTAAACTGACATGTACATATGCAGTCGTGAGCACACATGTGTGCACGTGTGTATACACACATACATGCACGTGTTTTTTATCTTGGCATTTGAACTGGAATGAAATCGAAACTAAGCACTTGTTTGAAGTCCTTCAGGCCAAGCTCATTTCTAAAAGCAGGGATGTACTGGGAGTGGAGGAGAGAGAATAAAAGGTGGTAGGGAAGCCGGGCGTGGTGGTGCACGCTTGTAATCCCAGTACTTGGGAGACTGAGACAGGAGGATCCGGGTTTGTGGCCAGCCTCAGTTACTTAGTGAGGCCCTCGGCCACTTAGTGAGACCCTGTTTCAAAATAAAGAATAAAAAATAGGGCTGGGGTGTATCTCAGAGGTAGAATGCCCCTGGGTTCAATCCCCAGTTCCGCAAAAAAAATAAAATAAAAAAAGTGGTAGGGAAGCAGAGGGCTGGATGGTTGGATAGACAGATCCTCCAAGCGATTTTGCAGGTGAGGCCTGGGTAGCAGACAAGTGCCAGAAGACCCCTCTGTTCTACCTTGGCGGTTTGTCAGTGAAACACCGGTGGGGACTTTCGGGTGAGTCTGACCCAGCCAATGGCAGGACGAGAGTGCAGGAGGACAGGATGTGTTTAAAGGTGGTCGGGCCAAGCCAAGTCACATGTCTTTCCACCCACAGAACCCTGACATGGAGGTGGATGAGAACGGTACCCTGGACCTCAGCATGAACAAGCAGAGGCCACGGGACAGCTGCTGCCCCGTCCTGACCCCCCTGGAGCCCATGTCCCCCCAGCAGCAGGCGGTGATGAGCAGCCGGTGTTTCCAGCTGAGCGAGGGGGACTGCTGGGACTTGCCTGTAGACTACACCAAAATGAAGCCCCGGCGGATAGACGAGGATGACCCCAAAGAGATCACCGTATGTGCTTCTCCCTGACACCCCCTGTGCTCCTGGGGAGCCTTTAAGAAAGTGCATTTGCACACGCCTCAAAAGAAAACACATTTTTCTCTTTAAACATGACCTTTAGCTGACTAGGACTTAGAGAACATCTTTTGTTGTTGTTGACCCAGAAGAGATGGTGTGACACGTTGATTTGAGTGAAGCAAACTGTTGACTCTTTTAAACTTTACTTCTTAACAAGTGTGGTTTGCTGCAAAAGATTTCTCTGGGAAAATGCATAAACAGCACCCAGTTCATTTTCAAAGACAACAAGCCAGGGTCTTCTTTGCTGGTAGAGGATTCTAATTTAGCGCGTGTTAAGCACCTAGGTGGGTACCTGTGTGTGGCTAAATGGCTTGCTCTCTGAAACCAAGGAAAGGGTCTCTTCTCTAACACACCAATATTCAGGAAAGTGTACTCCAGCCTCCCTCGAGTGCATTATTTTAATACAATCACTTAATCCTTGCTTATGACAGTAGGATTGGAACACCTAGGTCAAGAACATATTTTTGAAATAGTTCGAATTTTCAAATTCAGGTTATTAAAGGAGATATAATAAACCCCTTGGCTACAAAAAGGAAATGGAGAATTTTTTTATCTTTATTGGACTTTTTCTTCGGTGTTCAAGTCTGAAAATTATGACGCCTTCTTTATTCACTGAAAATTGGATTTTTTTAATGGAGTAAGGAGGCCACCAAATAAGCAATCGTATCTTAGAAAAATGAGGAGGTGGTAGAAGAATATGAGCTCCACGAAGGGGCTGTCAGGGAAGGTACCTGGCTATAAGCCTATTAAGTATCCACACACTGGAAAGAGAATCAAATGTGCGTGTCCAGCTCGATTTCTAAAATTCTTTTCTCTCCTTCAGTTTTAAATCATTACTACCCCAAAGAGCATGGCACATCAATCCCCAAATTTATTTTAATTAAAATTGAGCCCTCATACAGTAGCAGAACTTTTTTTTTTAACCATGTATGTTGTCTCAGAACTAAAAGTGCACGGTGTAGCCTGGGTTTAGGAAGCGGTCTGCTGGACACTGCCCTCTATAGGAATTTCTAGGTTAGTGCAAACGGACACAAACAAAACTAGGCACTTTCCATTAAAAAAGAACTTGTTCTCCAGAATATTTTTTTCTTCTTTTTTTCCTTTATTTTTTTTTTTTGACAGTACTGGGGATTGTACTCAGGGATGTTCTGCCTCTGAGCTACACCTTGCGCCCTATTTTATTTTTTATTTTGAAACAGGGTCTCACTAAGTTGCAGAGGGCCTCGCTCAATTGCTGAGGCTGGTCTTGAACCTGCGATCCTCCTGTCTCAGCCTCCCAAGTACTGGGATTACAGGCGTGTGCCACCATGCCTGGCTTCCCCAGAATAATTTAAAATTACATTGACATAGATGGTCTTCCTCAGAAGTACATAGATGTCAAACCCCAGCAACTGGTGAACATTCTACTCCAGTGTTTTTAGGTAGAGTGTTGAAACTTTGTTGGTCCCTGATGAATAAAGGTGGCCCCTACGCCACCATTCAGGAGAAAACTGAACGCTGGATGCCGGGGCAGGAGGACTGACCGGAGCAGTCCCTGACTCCCAGGCTGTCTGGTGGCAGTACAGTCAACAGGAGATTCACAGGCCTCTGGCCACTGGCGGTGAGCCATAGAGAAGTTTAGAGCGGTCCCACACAACTCACTTTGCATTTTCAGAAGGGGCCTCAGTAGGAGGAAGATGCATTCGAACTTTAAGCGTAGAGTAAAAGAGGCGGGAAGGCGGGGGAGGCTGCTGTGAGACACGGGCCCTTCTTCAGCCCACACCGCGTCTTACCATGGGTGGTTCTGAAGCTGTGTTCTATCTGCAGCCAGAAGACTTGGACCCATTCCAGGAGGCTCTGGAAGAAAGAAGGTACCCTGGGGAGGTGACCATCCCAAGCCCCAAACCCAAGTACCCCCAGTGCAAGGAGAGCAAAAAGGATCTAATAACGTAAGCATCGCACCAGGTGACATTGTCACTCCGCTCGGCTCCCTCTCTTTGGCTTCTTTTTAAAGAGCGGTCTGTATATGCCTTGCCGTCTGAGCATGCACACTGGCGGCCAGGGACGTCTGGAGCTGCGGGTGGAGCAGAGCGGCTCCCGCGTCCTGCTTGCTCTGGGGAACGCTCTGCTGCGTGGAAGCGTCCTGTCCCTCGCCCGTGCCCTCCCCAGCTTCTCAGGGTGCCGAACCCCTCCCTCGCAGACATTGCAGCTAAACTGGAAACAATGAAACTTTTTGGAAAGTCTTTTTGAGCATACTTACTATTTTGGCTGTTTTTGTTTTTGTTTGGTGGCAGATGTCCAACTCCGGGGTGTGAAGGGAGTGGTCATGTGACTGGTAATTACGCCTCACACAGAAGGTGTGACTTCACTTCTCTCGTGGTGGATCCTGTCTTTTCAATTTATTGTTTTCAGCTTACCTCAACAATGCTGTCAAAGTAAAAATGTTGAATTCTGTGTCAACCCTTAAGTGCTGTATGTTGACCGTCAGAAGCGTGCCGATTTCTATGTCCTCTAATGTCTTTTCGTCTTAAACGGCCTACATGTGCCAGGTTCTTCTCAAACGTTTAAGCCCAAAAGCACCAAGATCTTATTTTCAAAAATCATTGATGAACAGAAATGTTTTCTTAAATTTATATCTGTACATATTCGGAATTAATGATACAAAAAAATTCAATATACAGCACTTGCCCCATTGCTCTTCTGCATTGAACTTTTTAATTTCGACTGTCTGTTGTGTTTGTTCGGGTGGGTCCACAGCCTAGAGGTTCACTCACCTGCCCTCCCTGGCCTGTCTTACAGTCTGTCCGGCTGCCCACTGGCTGACAAAAGCATTCGAAGTATGCTGGCCACCAGCTCACAAGAACTCAAGTAAGCTTTCATCAAAATCATTCTCTTTCGAAAATCTATCCACTCCGTAGTTCGCAACAAATGATGTGTCGTTTGCAAAGAAAAGTACCTTTAAACGAATCAGTTGTGCACATCAGTGGCTTGTTTAGCACACAGGACGGGGCCTCGGGTTCAGCCATATTTCTGGACAATCCATTCTGCCTTTTCCCCGTACATATATCTCTAGTTCTTTCATATCACATCCTTTCTATCTAGAATTTTCTAAAGCATAGATGTTTTTATCTTCATATATGTATGCACCTGCGAGGAAAATTTCGCAGTTACTCAAAACTTTTAGGAAATGACTGTGATTTAAAGAAACAGAATTAAAACTTTTAAAGTCAGAAGTTAGCATAATTATTCAAAATACGGATACTAAATAGCACTGAGGATAACATGTACCATGATAATAGCTAATTCCCTAAATACACTGTGGTCTTAGTTATTAATACAGATCAGAACAATGATAACTTAGTTCTTGAATCTGTCTACTCCTGGTGTTCAACTGCACGGACAGACACACACATCTTCCTAATAGTTTTACCTCCCTCTCCTCTGTGCCCAAAACGTTTAAGCATAAATCTGGCAAAATGGTTAAACCACCATCTCTACCATCAGACTGAGGCTTGCCTCCTTTGTAGCTACGTTATATATTCAGGTCCCAGACAGGCTTAGAAGGATTTGGTACAGGTTAGGGAAAGCATATTAACACCTTCATCACTCCAGTCAGGGCCCCTACCTCACGCTTGTAAGGAAAGACTGGGCAGTTCCATAACGTGACGAGAACCAAGAATCCCCAAACACGTGTTTTTCCGTATCTAATATACCATATCGCTATACAAATTGCTTGGTTCTCATTTTGTTTGGAAAAGGCTTCCATATCCACACAAGGAAAATGCTATTTCCAAGCTTCTGATTGATCCCTCTCCCAGCCATCCCCACCCGCCCCCAGTCCCGTGACCGAAGACCAGGGTACCGCAGGGGGCAGGACTTTGTTTCACACCCATGTCGTTTCTTACAGGATCCCTGTCCAAGGCCCTAGTGCCATAGATCATCTGCTCATGTTCAGTGACTTCCTGAACTAACCCTTGCATCACAAGACTCTTGGCGTTTTCTTCATGGACTGTAAGCAGCGGGAGGGCTTCCTCTTACTGTACAGTCTGTAGCATCGTGCAAAGCACTGCCTTAATGGACAAGTAGCTTTAGCATCTCAAAACGGACAGCCTTAGCAAGGACGCGTCACCACACTCTGCCCAGGCATCTTTCTGTCATGGCTTCAACCCACATTCCCCTCACGATCCACACGAGACTTTGCTGCACTTGGAACTGGGCCCGCCCATCGGAACCTGGCAGCGTTCCTTTGAATTTCTTGATGAGGAATACTTTGCAAAAGCTGGCGTGTCTCCAGTTCCAACAGGCTAGCTGTACACAAGAAAATACTTTTGCACCACTTGCGTCTCACGTTCCTTCTGCTTAGTGTCTCAAGACCCCTGAGACCAGAGCGGTTTTCTGATGGCCTGTCTTCCGTTGACTTATGTCCCTTAGGGTTGGGCGTGGACGTGTGTGTTGATCTGCCATCCCAAGCAGACCTGCTGTTTCTCCAGTTTCCACACTTTCTTCCTATCTCTTCTCGTCTTGGGAGGTGGCACGGGGCTGGCCACACCCTCCTTCCCGCCTCTCCCTGGAGGGGAGGCTGCACCCTCCAGAGGGTGGATGGCATTTGCCTAAACCCAGCAGCTCTAAAATATATACCCAGTCCTGAGTTCGTCTTTACAAATCAGTCCCGTTTTGCTTGACCCTTGCCAGGAAATCTCCACCTGACTACTTTTCTGAAATGGTCTACTTCTATTAACAGAACTTTAAAATTAAGAATTTCCATTAAACGTCTTCTATAAAGTGATTGATATTTAAATGACTGATACTTACTGGACGATGTCTTTCTAAACTGAGGAAACCATAGGTCACGATATTATTTTTCCTTTAATGTTTTAATTGGTGAACCTCCATCCATCACTTTTGCTGTCTGGGCCAAAAAGTTGTGTAGGGTGGCTTCCCCAAGCAGGGGAGCACGTGCCCACCCCTCCCTTTCAGTGCTCAACAGCTTCCTTCACGCATGGGCCTCTTCGGTGTATTATTCTTTGTGTGCATTTTAAAGAGCTTTCATCAATGCCTACAGCAGCCTCTCCCCTGAGTAAGAGAGTGAGTTCACTGTTCCTGCTACCGTGCAACACCCTCTAATCATCCATAAAGACATATTAGGACGTGGGTCCTAATTACCTCAAAATTTTTCTCTACCATGCCTCAGATGACACATGGAACTTGCTGGAAATTTTCCTCTTGTCATTTCCAGCACTGAATGTTTATGGTTGGCCATTAACAGGATATTCTTGACCGTGGACAAAATGAATTTTGCCAGATAAGCCCTAGGTCTTGGCTCCTCAAAGCTCATAGACGTCCTAAGGTGACAGTTTGCTCCGTTCTCATCCGGAGCAACGAATGTGGGGGATAGTTTTAATAAGAAATCAATAATTGTGTGTCTAATGGTGTATAGTATGTAAACTGAAAGCATATTAAAGTGTAAAGTGTGCACGAGCCTTATTCAAATGTCAGAATGCTGCTTCCTCTGGTCCCTGGCCCCTCTGTTGTAGAAGGCAAGGGAGGAGTTGGATGCGGGTGGGAGGGATGGTGGAGCTGAAGGAGGCACAGCTCAGAGCCCTGTGGGCTTGGGGGTCGAGTCCAGGTCCCTGCACACGCCTTCCACCACCGCCCCCACAGGGGTGCATGAGGAGTCCCTGGGGGCTGTGACACCAAGGCCACAAGCCAAAAAAAAAACAAGTGAAAAAGTGAATAAAACTGTACAAATCAAAGTGATTTTTTGGTGAAAACTCTGCCTACCATGAGCGCTGTTCTGCAGAGAAGTTTTTTCTCTTGAATTTCACTAGCTAAGATTCCCTGAACCTGAGAGACTGTTCCAGTCATTTCTCGACCTGGTCAGCTTCTTTTTGGGGGATCTGCAGCCTCCAAGCCAGGACTCCCTTTTCCTACCTCCTGCTCAGCGTGCAGTGTAGACACTGGCATGATGTAGGTGTCTTAGCATCTCAAGGACCAGTTTAAGCCAGAACTGATTTCCATCAGAGGCAACGAGCTCTTAAGCTGGGTCCCAAATTGGCTTCTGTTTACCATTTGGTTGGCCAAATTCAAGATACTTTATTCTTACTCATGTCTTCAACTGACGCTAGAAGGAAAGCCATCGTTAGTGTAAGGCCTGGAGGAAGAGGGACTTTAGGCCACTGGCTCCTCTTTGCTTCTTGATGTCTGACCTTGGATTGAATCATCATGGGCCTGGGGTTCCTACTTCTTGCCTTTAAAATCCTCTCACACGTTTTTTAGCCGTAGGCAAGTATCTTAGGTATTTTTAGCTTAGGTGTACAGAAATTTTAGCCACGTATAACATAAACTTTCTTTTTTAACCTGGATACATTTTTTTAAATAAAGTGTAAATCAAAGAATTAAAAATGTAAACTCAGACCACAATACAAAGATTACTTGTTTCTAGACCAGCCGTGGGCTTAGGTGCTCAGCTCTGCCCCTCACGCAGGTGCAGGGAGACGACACGCTCAGATCTAAGAGTGTCCTCGCCCCTCAGGGAACCTGGTCTCAGGAGCAGGAGGCTCCTGGGCTTTTGAACCTCCTTAGAAATAACCCTCATCTCTGTCATCTTCTGCCTCTGTGACAATAGTAAGCCACAGAACGGTGCAGATGGCAGCTGGCCTCCACGGGGATCTGGTTTCCAGTCTGCCATATTTTCTGAGCGGAGCTTATCGGCCTCTGTGTAAGTTTAGCCTCTTGGTGACAGCAAGTCCTTGTGACATCCAGCCTCCACCTTGGGGGCGGTGGGCTCACTTCAAAGATGACTCCAGGACTACCATGTGTGGGTTAGAAAATCCTTCCATCCGTGGTTGACGTGGCTCCCCCAGAGCCCTGGGCCCTGAGGCTCCTCTGTGGGGGGATGGGTGTCTCCTGGTGAGAAGGGGTTTCAGGGCAGTCTCCACACACAGGGCCAGCTGGGAACCCCCAGCTCTGCCCTGCCCCTCACCCTCCCAAGCCGCCGAGGAGCCTGACTGTGGGAAATGCCTCCCGCTTCTCAGGTGCTAGCTCTTGTTTTTCATTGATAGCTCATCACCTATTTTCATGACAACCAAATAAAACATGATGAATGCAGACCCCACCTCCTTATCCTGCACCATAGCGACAGTCACAGAGGGTCTCAGATTCACTTGGCTTGCCCTTTCAAAAAAGAAAACTACTTAGCACTCCTCTGGAAATCTACCTTCTTTAAGCAAATAAAAAGAAAGATGCAGGCTAGGGTGTCGCTCAGTGGTACAACACATTAAAAAGCCTTGTGTGGTAGCACACACTTGTAATCCCAGTACTTGGAAGGCTGAAACAGGAGGATCACAGGTTCAAGGCCAGTCTCAGCAACTTAGTGAGACCCTCAGCAACTTAGCACACCCCTATTTCAAAATAAAAAAGGCTAAGGGTATAGCTCAGAGATAGAATGCCCCTGGATTCAATCCCCAGTACCAAAAAAAGAAAAGAAAAAAGAGAGATGCAATAATAAATTTGCATTCTTGTATGTATCAAAATTTTGTTATGACCCACCAGGGGACAGTGTCGTCCACGTTGTGAACCTGTTCTAGCACAATGGGGTCACTGGCAAGCCCTCTGGCTGTGGACCTCCCACGTCAGCACCCAAGGTCAGGAAAGAGCGGCCAGTCCAAGACACTGGTCTGCTTCCCCTTTGCTCCCCCACAGTCGCTGGCGTCCTGTCTGCAGGTGTGTCTTAAACCAAGCACAGAACAGATGCATCAGCCCTGGTGCGCCTGGCCCCAGAGGGGAGCTCTCAGTCCTTCCTCCGGAGAGCAGGTACCTTGACCGTGGTACCTGGACTTGGGGGATGGAGGTTACTCTCTAACTCGTATTCAAAGCTGACTTTGCGATTTTTGTGGGGTTTTTTATTGTGACAAAACGGGGGAACATTTTAAATTTGGAATCAGGCCATGAAGCAGATTTCTCTTATGAAATATCTCATAGCCGTCCATTCTCCCATTTCAAAAATCATGAAACCTTTGAAACATCAAAAACTGCTAGATGGTATTGCCTACTTTCAAACAAATTTTTAAAAATGGTCATCAAATCAAATGTAAAATAATACTTCCTGAACATTATTCTTTTAATAAATTAGTTCCTTAACTTCTAGATTACTTTTCTTTTAAAAACATATTCAACACATGAACAAGATGGAAATTTTACGTTCCTTGCGATATTAGGTACTGCAGTTTTAAAGGTATTTAAATATATATGCATGTACTTATTAAGTTATGGATATATATATATATATATATTTCACACACACACACACACACACACACACACACACACCTTTTATTATTGTAAGGCTAGAATTCAAAGCCAGGCTTACTTCCTTTCATGAAATATGTTGTCTTTGATTCTTTTCCTATTTGATATCTGGTTAAGGCTGGCCTCTCTTAGTTAATGGGAATGGCCCCATTTCTATCTCATTCTTGCCCCCCGTTGGGGTGATTCTGAGAAACAAGCACCCTCAGACTTCAGGGGGTTCCCGGTCAGAACCAGACACCCAGGTCCTGAGCAGGTGAGGGGCAAGGAGGAGATGGAGGAGTCCGGCCAGTAATACCAGGTTACATCAGCCTTTAATTGTGAGGTTGAGGTTTTAATCTAGTAAACACTTTGCTAATTTATAGTCCCCTGGAGCAAAATGAACTAAATTGGAAATAAAGTAGATGTTCCCTTTGGGAAATTATTGACAAGGATTTTGGAGGGCATTTTTTTCCTGGCAATTTCAGGAGAGAGAATCATTCTCTTCTGGCTCTTTCTTGATTGGAAAGACTTGAAGAGACTCAGGGCTGTTTGGGGGCAAGGGAGAATTAGGGAGTAGGGAAGTCACAGCACACCTGCAGATTCAACCTGTCTATAGAATTAACCTAGTTGTATACTTATTTTTAAACACGGCCTGTGAGTTCCAGGTACAGACAATTCAAGGAAAATCTCACCTAATCTGTTCTATTCTTTTGTGGCTTCATACAAAAAGAGTTGCATCCCCAGCACCACTGAGTTCCATCTGTTCCGTTGAAAATTATCTAGGTTCCACAAGTACTAAAATTTTCTCTCTTCAGAATCAAGAAGTTGAGGCATCCTGTCTACCTACAAAGAAAAGTCGAGAACCTCCTAATAGTACAAAGCAATTAGGCAGCCCACTCCCACCTGCTTTCATTTAAGAAAAAAAAAATTTAGTGCTAACATTTCTAGTACTCAAAGTGAAGATGTAATTTGGGACCATCCGACAGAACTTTCTAGAATGATGTGCCATTCCTTCCCTGCTGCGCCATCTGGTGGCCACGGCCACTGAATGAGGCTGCTGGACCTATGGAATTGTATGTGACGTGCATTCACTCAAATTTAAATAGCCACATGTACCAAGTGGATATGTGCATGGGCAACACCAAACAGGACCATGGACTTCGTTTATATTGATCGTATGTGTTTTTGCCACATCCTAATAAACATTTAGGGATATTTTATTCTTGCAGGTGAATAATTTGTAAATTCTTTTTGGCATCTTGGTCTTCAATATTTTTTGTTATACTATTAGGCAGGCCATTGACAGCTAGGTTGATACTCTTCATTTATATATGATTCTCTTTTTTCCTTTACTGCTGTTTATTGGCAGATTAGAACCAAATGTAACAAGTTCCACGGTGTCCCCATTCTCAACATAGAGTGCTTGCAGGTAGCACGGGGAAATAAGAGGAAACCTCACTACTTGGGGCCAGTAGGACAGATCAAATGCAAGTTAGTAGAAAGGCTCAGATGTTTTACTTTTATTTAAAATATATTCAGCTGGGCATGGTGGCGCATGCCTGTAATCCCAGTACGTGGGAGGCTGAGACAGGAGGATCGCAGGTTCGCAGCCAGCCTCAGCTACTTAGTGAGGCCCTCCGCAACTTAGTGAGACCCTGTTTCAAAATAAAGAATAAAAAATAGGGATGGGGGCGTAGTTCAAAGGTAGAATGCCCCTGGGTTCAATTCCCAATACTGCAAGATCAAATCAAATAAAATAAATGTATTCATCTTAGCCAGATATAGTGGCATATGACTGTAATCCCAGTACTTGGGAGGCTGAAACAGGAGAATCACAAGTTCGAGACCAACCTCAGCAACTTAGTGAGGCCCTCCGCAACTTAGTGAGACTCTTTTTCAAAATAAAATAGGACTGGAAGTGTAGCCCAGAGGTAGATTGCCCCTGGGTCCAAAAAAAAAACCAAGATATTCAAAATGGTTAGCCAGGCCCTGTCAGGGGCTCCCCCGGCTGCCTCTCCCAGTGGCTAGATAAACCTGACGTCATTAGCAGATGCTTTTTACCGCGTTACCACCAGGGGGACTTTTGATGTGAGGCTCCTGTTTTCCCCCCATACCTGAAATGTGCACTTTGGAGCTTGCTCCTGCTGTTCACGCCTACCTGTAGAGAGCCGCTCTCTGTGCAGGGGTTGCGACTCCGTTCCTACTTTTTGATCTTGTCTGAATTATGATGTCATTAAAATGCATATTGTACAATTTAGGACACAAATAGGCGACCTTTTTAAGCTAATTTTCAATCTCCTAACCAATCAAGGGCAGCCGGAGTTGGCCCTTTCGTACATACCTTCATTTGATTAGGGTAAAGACTGTTCACAATGTACAAAATCGCCTACTACTGGCACATGCAATTCCTCTTAGTTCAGAGGAAGAAAGTATATTGTTGATGAAGCAAGGAAGGTTTTTTAATGACTTTTGGGGTATAAAACTAATATAGGTTCAAAAATTGAGAGAGCAGAAGAGAGAAAAAATATGGCTATCCCACCAGTCTATACTTATATTAGCATTTTGATTCATTGCAATGAATCTATGATCTTGAAACCTGTCTTTCTGCTTAACATGTAGATTATATATTCTTATTTTAATGACTGCATAATATTTCTGGGGGAAAATGTTTTCGTAACGTCCATGAAGGAGAATAGCAACAGCCCCACCCCCACCTGGAGCGCCTGGCACCCGGCATTTTGAAGCAGGTGTCTGTCACCTAGGAGGGCTCCTTCCCCGTCTATACAGCTGGGACCTGGTGCCCTCCTCAGAGCTAGGAGGATCACAGATCCAGGTCACAAAAGGGAGCGTGCCTTGCAAGGTGTGATTATGATTATCTTCTGTACTGCTGGTGGACATTCTACCTCTGAGCTATACCATCAGCCCTTTTTATTTTTTATTTTGAAACGGGGTCTCTCTAAGTTGCCGAGGGTCTCGCTAAGATGCTGAGGCTGGCCTTGAACCCACGATCCTGTCTCTGCCTCCCGAGGCCTGGGATTACAGGTGTGTGCCGCCACACCCGGCTGGATGGTTACTTTACAGAAGCAGTGAGCTGTAGATGCCATAACAAGTCTCATGGTGACCTGTACACCACACCCCTCCTTTGGAGAGCCTCTGCACGGTGAGCGAGGCGGTTCCCCCTCAGTCATCTGGGAATGGCAGCCACAGAAGCCATGCTTGCTTTTAGCTCCCCAGCAAGGCCAGTGGAGGAGGGGCAGATAGGAAGTTCTAGAAGGTACAGCCGAGTGGGATCTCCTGAGGACTTGTAGGACTTGGTAGAACTTTGGGCTCTGTCTGAAGTGAGCTTTCAGCAGAAGGACGGTATCACCAGACCTAGTTTTACAAATCCCTGTAGTAGCCCCATCAAGAGCACTGCAGGGCAGGGGAGCCGAGGGAGGTCAGGAGAGGAGGGATCAGAGGGAGGCCAGGTGAAGAGGGAGGCCAGGTGAAGAGGGAGGCCAGGTAATGAGGGAGGCCAGGAGACTCAGGAGTTTTGCCAGGGGAGTCTGTG